>JAVGWX010000016.1:9475016-9740016 GCA_036924085.1 Ariolimax columbianus
TATATTTAGGAGGCTTTGATCAGACGTGCAAGGTAATGACCAACCAGTTATGGAAGCTATCAATAAATAAACGAGACATACGAGAATATTCTAAGGACCTTACCTCCCAGAATTGTTTTCCAACTATAGGGACTATTAGAACATGTATGCCTCGACTCTCGTATCTGACAATCTATTTTCTGAGTTATTATTCCCGCCAAACCTCAATTCCAGAAGACCAGGTCGGGTTTATAGGCTATTCCTCCAGTGATAAACGAAGACTCGTTTCATAGTTCTGCATCGACAAAACGGTAAATGCAAGATATGCTTGTTCTTGTACATGCTTGTCATGTCCATGTTACATTTGTACATGTTTAGCGTTAAACACACTTTCACTTCATCATTTTGTTTTTTCACCTTCGATGCTTCAAGACAGATTTTCAATGACATAATAAACAAATACCATAACACGCAACTAGACCATAATAGTTATTAAAAAACCATAACAGAAAGCTTTAACGTCCAAATTCTCATAGCGAACTTAACTTGTCCATGTTTTCATAAAGAACTTAAACGTGTCCATGTTTTCATGACGGACTTAAACTTGTTCATATTTTCATAACGGACTTAAATTTGTTCATGTTTTCATAGCGGACTTAAACTTGTCCATGTTTTAAAAGCGAACTTAAACGTGTTCATGGTTTAATAGAGGGCTTTAAATTTGTCCATGTTTCATAGCCGGCTAAATTAAATGTGTCCGTGTTTGAATAGTTGACTTAAACTTGAGCATGTTATCAGGAGGGTTACCAACTGTCCGTGCTGTCTTAGCGTTGTGTTGCTGTTGATGCAGTTTTGTTGTTCGAACCCACTCTGACTGAGTGGAATCAACTCTAGACGACTTTTCACTGTTTGACTGGTCACAATAGCTCTACTTAGATATCGAGGTGTAATTGAGAAAGTGGACTGGGATCCTACTTACAAGGTGCAACACCAGGTCCCTCCGTTACCTCAGAACTATTGGGATAACAGTGTCCCCCCACCCGACTACTTGCCTCGTTGGCCACAATACTGTAACACAGCCTGTTTACAGGACCACGAAACGTGACGTGAAGTGAAATCTTGATCAGTATGTCTCACCTGACCCTGATTACTCTTCTCTCCCACTTTGATCAGTATGTCTCACCTGACCCTGATTACTCTTCCTCCCCTCTTTGATCAGTATGTCTCACCTGAGCCTTATTACTCTTATTCTCACCTTGATCAGTATGTCTCACCTGAGCCTTATTACTCTTACTCCCACCTTGATCAGTATGTCTCACCTGACCCTGATTACTCTTCCACCCATGAAATGGAGATCAGAAAAAGAAAACTAAGAAGATTGAAGGACGTATAAGCTATAAAGTATAGAAATTGCAAAAAAGATTGTGTTTCGCGGGAAAGAATAAAGTAGTTGGTAAATAACCAAGTTCATGAATATAAATACTGACTCAAGGTCAGACGGGTTCAAGCAGACAGAATGAAGAATATTGTGGAAATTGACAAATGTACGTCATCCAGGCCAGCGTGATGCCGTCTATTTATAGACTCATCACGTGACTAAAACTAAATGTTCTGGATCCTAGTATGCTCTGCAGCAGCCAAACATCTCGCAAGAGGCCATATTTCTTGTGACCGGAAACTAGTTGCATGCACCCCACTGGACCAGAAGCTGGATTGAAACGTCAAACCTCTTAACACATTTCAAAAAATGTATGTGTCTGAGAGAAGGCTTCTAGAATGATGTGTTTGTTTTATTGTGCGTGTGTGTATGTGTTGGTCTGTTTGTGTGTGTTGATCTGTTTGTGTGTGAGTGTGTTGGTCGAGAGGGGTGGGGTGTTGGTTGTTGTTGTTGCACAAGTGCAAATTAATGTGCTGTCATCTGCGAGTATGTGTATATATGTGTGCATATGTGTGTGGGTGCCTGTTTTGGGGCTTTTTCGTGCCTTCGTGGCAAACAATCTTAGTGGTTCTATGCAGCTAGACTCAACTAGAATTTTCTTTCGCGCATTTAGTTTTTACAAGTGTTTTAAACTTTAGGGTATATCGAAACACATACACACACACACACACACACACACACACAAACACACACAGGCACACACACTTAAATATAACACTCCATTTTTAAGTATTGATTGAAAGTGGGAGGAATACACAAATATTAGAAGGTTATGTGAGATACACAAATATTACAAGGTTATGTGAGATACACAAATATTAGAAAGTTGTGAGAGATACACAAATATTAGAAGGATGTGTGAGAGATACACAAATATTAGAAGGTTGTGTGAGAGATACATAAATATTAGAAGGTTATGTGAGATACACAAATATTAGAAGGTTATGTGAGATACACAAGTATTAGAGGGTTGTGATAGATACACAAATATTAGAAGGATGTGTGAGAGATACACAAAAATTCGAAGGTTGTGAGAGATCCAAAAATATTAAAAGGGTGTGAGAGATACACAAAAATTAGAAGGATATGTGAGAGATACACAAAAATTAGAAAGTGGTGAGCGATACACAAAAATTAGAAGGATGTGTGAGAAATACACAAAAATTAGAAGGTTTTGGTGAGAGAGACACATTTATTGCCTGATAATTTGAGAAGGGCAAATATAAAACATAAAATATATGCGACGAGGGCTGCAAGCTTGTATGTGATACAATTTCCAATTAGAGATTCAGAATAGGGAATGGGAATATAAGGACGGTCAGATTTGTGTGAATTGATGTAGTCAAAAGTGACAAAAATGTTGGACAATATTTTTGGAACCTGATGAACTCAAAGTTGGAATGCTAAAGTGGATTAGAACGTGCATATCTTGCATCCAAATTGTGGCCAGTTTGGGCACTTTTCCGTTTCTAAAAATTGGTTATCTCTATGGCAGCAGAAATCCCTTCTTTCAACGTGATCCCAAATGTCAGAATATGAATTTCGTGTTATCGGGCAGGAAGTGAAATGAATATTCACAAAAAACATCACCTCACGAGACGTCATTTTATCCAAGCTGCAGAAGGTTCGGCAATTCAATAACGTGTTCCAGCGGCAATAAGCGCCAATGTAGTTTCAAAATTAACATTGGCGCTGGGGATGACGTGTGAGAAACGTCATTGTACTAATTCTTAACATGTTCTGAAGTGAGTTTACCATTTACCTTCTTCGCTGCCTTGCATTTTCTAACAGTGCGTCAAGTGCCAATTTACAACTGAGTAGACTACTACCATTACTGTGAATCGAACAGCACAGGCTGTAGTTAGGTTTCTTGTCACTTATGTAGATAAACGACGACAAGGGGAGAGCAAGCATGTTGTCCCCGGCCAAGTGCAATACGTCTATCGCTGTGATCCCATGCTGATGCTAGATCACCGTATACCATATATCCACCTGCCTCCCGGTCGTCTTTTTGTCCTGTTGTAAGATATACTATAGTGCAGTAACTTCGTCTTAAATATGGTTTCGATTTGTTCATTGATTTGGCAGTATTCCACTTTTCACCTATTGTCTTTGGTGACTATCTCTTCTTTCTTTTGTTGCCCCTTGTTATCTCCAGGCGGAATATAGGATCCCAACAGCAGTTAACTTACATTAAGAAAACCTACGGCAGAACACTTTGCGTTCTGATGCACTGGTGATTGATGTAGCAAATTGTTTTACGCTATGATATCTTTAGTCGCCTTTAACGACATTCATTAAACAAAAGTATGTGGCTGATCAGTGCTCATATTCGAATATTAATAATGATAATAATAATCAGTATTTACAGAGATACACAAAAACATTGATTGGTTGTGTGAGAGAAATGAAAGCACTGATTAGTTGTGTAGGAGATTAAGAAAATATTGATTGGTTGTGTGGGAGACACAACTTATTTGATTGGCTGTGTGGGAGACACAAAATAGTGTATTGGTTGTGTGGGAGAAACAAACGATTTGATTGGCTGTGTGGAAGAGACACACAGGACTTGATTGGCTGTGTTGGAAACACAAAAGAATTTATTGGCTGTGTGTGAGACACAAAAGAATTGATTGGCTGTGTGGGCGACACAACATATTTGATTGGCTGTGTGGGAAACACACACGATTTATTGGCTGTGTGTGAGACACAAAAGATTTGATTGGCTGTGTGGGAGACATAAACGATTTGATTGGCTGTGTGGGAGTTACACAAGTGTTAGATGTATATGGACGAGATAGAAACAGAGCGACAGAAACACGAGCTGACAAAACAAATGTCGTAGCATACCAATTACCAACATTACTAAGATATCCAGGAATTCCAAGGTGACGAAAAGGCATATGATCAACAATTCTTCTTTGTCTGTGTTAGACATAGACATTGATCAAGACACAAGAATGAATTATCAAAACATATGAAAGGAGAGCATTGTGACAAGCGACCACTGTCACTAGAAGAAGCAGACAGAGTAATGAAGAAATAAAACAGAAAGTGACATGCACAGACAGACAGAGAATGACATTTATGAAACGTATTATAAGAATATCTCAAATTATATTCGGCGCGTGAGGTGACGGTTGTTGTAAGCAACTTGTACTAAGTTCATTTAAGTTGTTGATGGCGTTTATATAGTGGTGGGTTACAGTCGCTGTTCCTATATACCGACGCGTTCTTGTAAAGGTGGACTAGGATCCTTCTGGCTGTAGTGTACTGCGAGTATGTAAGGTAAACTCATCACTATGTAACTTATATACCGAGGCGTACTTGTAAATGTGGAGTAGGATTCTCCTGGCTGTAGTGTACTGCCAGGATGTAAGGTAAATTCATCACTATGTAAGGCAAGATGTTTTCCGCACCCCTACGAGGACGTGAGTTGAGGTTTTGATCAGTAATTTTGACTTGTCCACAATGTACTCCCCGTGCCCACTAGGTCGTTTGTCATTAACAACCTTCGTTTGTCGCTGTTTACTATATTCCTGGAACGTTTCAGTGGTCTTCTTTATTACACCTTGGGTACCACTGGAACATCAAACAGAGTACTGGAATATTTGAAGGCGAACAAGGATACGAAAGACAGCATAGTCAGCGAACAAGAGAAAAGAAAACTTTACGAGATGGACAAATAAAAGTCTCTTATTGGAATAACAAGTTCGTGAATTGCAGTTACAGGCATCGATTCACAAACTTAACTTAACTTAACGTCTTTATACTGGTTTAGAAGACCCTGCAGAGTCTATATACAACCAGTTACATTTACATCCCCTTGCTCTAAAAGCTATGCGCATCCAGTTTATTCTTAAATGCATTAACTGTCCCTGCCTCCACTACCTCCCCTGGCAATGCATTCCAAGCAGACACCAATCTCTGACTAAAAGAATATTTTCTAATATCTAACCTGAACCTCTCTTTAGTCAGCTTGTAGATATGCCCTCATGTTATTGTAGGTGGCTGTATTTTAAAAAACTTGTTATAGTCTAATTTATCGATTCCTCTGATCATCTTATAAACCTGTATTAAGTCACCACGAATTCTTCTCTCTTCGAGACACTGTAGGCCGGTTTTCTGAGTCGTTCCTCATAACTGAAATTCTGGAATCCCACTATCATCTTTGTCGCTCTTTTTTGTATTCTTTCTAGCATGTTTATGTCCCCTCTATGATAAGGACTCCACACCTGTACACAGTACTCCAATCTAGGTCTAACTAAAGCTTTATACAGTTTGACGATCACTTCCTTGCTCCTATGTTTAATATTTCTTTTTATCATACCTAACATTGCATTTGCCTTTTTCACTGCTACCTTAACTTGCTCACTCACCTTTCCTGTTATATCTATTATAACCCCTAGGTACTTTATCTTATTTGTTTTCGAGGTCACTGGGGTCAGCAAACTCACAACGTTCAGCATGACTTCAGAAAATCACAGCAAGAACATGAACATTGATTCGGCGCTGCCATATCATCTTGAAGATCACCATCTGCAATTATAGTCCTATGTTGTTGTTGAAAAAAAAAATACCACACTTTCGTCGACTGCAACATCTTAATGACCAGGGCATTCAGCATTTGAGAATTGTAGCTTCAATATGGTGTTCTGGAAGAGCGACAGGTCGAATCGTTTGGACGTCGGTCTTTGACCACGAGGAGATGGGTTCACATTCTTGGACAAATGTGAGATTTCTTTTTATCGGAGGTAAAATTAGAACCTATTCAGAATAGGGCACAGGGATTTAAGAAAACAGTAGCATTTCATCCTCAAAACTATACATTCTGCTGGTGGAACGCAGCACTGTGAACACACATTGCAACAGTAGCAGAAGAAGTAGTAGGAGTAGTAGTTGTAGCAGTAGTAGTAGAGGTAGTAGTGGTAGCAGTAGTAGTGGAAGTAGTAGTAGTAGTAGCAGCAGTAGTAGTAGTAGCATTTGTTGTAATAGCAGCAGCAGCATTAGTAGCAGAAATAGTATTAGTATTAGTAGTAGTAGCAGTAGTAGTAGTAAAGGCAGCAGTATCACTACTACCCTACCACATTAACCCTACCACGAAAACCCTAGCACTTTAACGCTACAACGAAAACCCTACCACTACAACCTTACTATTTCAACCCGTCCACTCTATTACCCACTACAACCCGTCCACTCTATTACCCACTACAACCCTTCCACTCTACTACTCACTACAACCCTTCCACTCTACTACTCACTACAACCCTTCCACTCTACAAACAACTACAACCTTACTACTACAACCCGTCCACTCTACTACTCACTACAACCCTTCCACTCTACTAACAACTACAACCTTACTACTACAACCCGTCCACTATATTACCCACTACAACCCGTCCACTCTATTACCCACTACAACCCGTCCACTCTATTACCCACTACAACCCGTCCACTCTATTACCCACTACAACCCGTCCACTCTAGAAGCACTACAACCCTTCCACCCTACCACTCGCAGAGAATGAAATAAAATCTATAGAAAGGAGAAGTCAGAAAAGAATAGCACCAGATTGAATGTGCACTTTTGATTTGTTTCTTCGTCTGTGTGTTTGTTCGTTTATTTGTTATTTTCGCTTGTGGTGATATGAAATCTATTATTGATGGCCAGCATCTAGATGTGTTTGTGGTGTTGAGAGCTTTATTTGCTTAGAAATATTCCAACATTAGTGCCGACACAGGGCATGCACTTAGGGGAGCGTTGGTGAAGGTGTCTGCCATGGGTACATGCTGCATATATTAGTGATAGTGTTCTTTGGCAGGGATATATGAACTTGGATGGAAAGAAATGAAATATGTGTTTCCATTATTTTCACATGTGTGATGTTGTTGTTGTTGATGTTGGTGGTGGTGGTGATGGTGAAGGTAAGGCTGGTGGTGGTGGGAGTGGTGATAATAGGGGTGATGGTTGTGATGGTGGGGATGGGGGTGGATTGGTGGTGGTGATGATGGTGGTGGTGGTGGTAGAGGTGGTGATGGTGGTCGAATCTACTTGTACTGAGGTGAATCAACTTTTAACGTTTCTCTGGTAGTAGCTTACAATGGCTCTTCTTACATCCCGAAGAGACCTTGAAAAGATGGACCGTTGTCATCCTGGCTGTATTGCAATTAGAAGTTGCTTCTTAGTGCGCTCATCACCCTGGGGATTACAGGATCGATCCCCAATCTCATTGACCACACTGCTGTATCACTGCCTGTTTCCAGGAGCATGAACGAGCGTATGTGGTAGGGTCCTAGTCAGTATGTTTCTCCTGATCCTGTAAACTTTTCGTTCCCTAACTTAACACTGGAAAAGTGCTTAAACTTCCCACAATGTTAAATGTCTTGTTTTGCTTCATGTTTCAGCTTAATATCAGTTCTATCTTCCCTGTGCAAGTACTTCGAAAATGTCAGTAGTAGAGAAAGTAGATATGTCCATCTAATATCTTTCCTTGACAAGTACTTGGAAAATTCCAGTAGTAGAGAAAGTAGCTATGTCCATCTCTTATCTTTCCTGTGCAAGTACTTTGAAAATGTCAGTAGTAGAGAAAGTAGCTATGTCTATCTCATATCTTTCCTTGACAAGTACTTGGAAAATGCCAGTAGTAGAGAAAGTAGCTATGTCCATCTCATTTGTTTCCTTGACAAGTACTTGGACAATGCCAGTGCACAGAATAAATCCATCCTTTTTTAGATATTCTTGCTGACTCGTACAAGTCTACCAGGAAGAAGAATGTTGATATTAACCAAACAAGCAAAAATTAATTTTGGTTGGCACAAATACAAAAACATGACTGATAACTCTTTCTCTTTACCGTAATGGCAATTACACCCAAAATACAATAGGTGTACTTAATGTGAGTTTACATACATTGAGAAGATAATACACAAAGACAAAATAAAGATTATGATAATAAATACAACCAACGCCAAACAAATGTTTTTGAGAGACGCTCTCCTACAGGATGTGAAATCATGCATATATCTTGGTAGCAATGTAGACAAAGTTGGAGGTACAAACAAAGACAAAGTTGGAGGTACAAACAAAGACAAAGTTGGAGGTACAAACAAAGACAAAGTTGGAGGTACAAACAAAGACAAAGTTGGAGGTACAAACAAAGACAAAGTTGAAGGTACAAACAAAGACAAAGTTGGAGGTACAAACAAAGACAAAGTTGGAGGTACAAACAAAGACAAAGTTGGAGGTACAAACAAAGACAAAGTTGGAGGTACAAACAAAGACAAAGTTGGAGGTACAAACAAAGACAAAGTTGGAGGTACAAACAAAGACAAAGTTGGAGGTACAAACAAAGACAAAGTTGGAGGTACAAACAAAGACAAAGTTGGAGGTACAAACAAAGACAAAGTTGGAAGTACAAACAAGGATATTAAAATAAGAATACAAAATACGAAAAGAGCTTTCATTGCATTAGTGAACTTATGGAAATCTGGAATGAACCAGACAGAATAGAGAGATTGAAATGGTACAATAATATCACTAAAATGGCACTCATGCTATGAACCAGGGCGACAATAGTGAAATATGGCGCGAGAAGAAGGCTCTGGTATTGGATAGGATACGCATTAAAGAACGCAACTGATAGCATTACAAGACAGTCGCTGTTCTGGAATCCAAAAGGCTTGAGAAGACATCCTCAGACAAACATAAAGAAAATAGGGAAACCCTGAACAGATCTGGGAAGGATGGTCCAAGACATGATAACTTTGCATGTACTTGCTGATGACTTGTGCTCTAAGGGAATCGTATTGGTTTTGACTGATCAATTGACAGATACAAAAATGACCAACTCTACTACCAAATGTTAGGGATAAGGTACAACAAAATTAGAAATACCTAACTAATCCAAACAACAAATGTCAAAACGGATAGCATTACGCAAATCTGGAATAGTTATTCTGAATGGGATCATCAGAATGAACAAACGGACAACAGGAAGAATAATTAGGGAATCCACATCTTCTGCAAATTCTCATGCTCCGCGCGTGTCTTTATCTCACTGGATGTGGTCAGCTATAATGCCATTTGCCAACAAGCCACACATTGTTCTTTGTGTATTATTGTCGGACTGGGTCTGATCCTAATCTCACAGATGTTCAGATCTGGATCCATGTCTCCAGGAAACTATCAAACATCTCAGATTGAACAAAAGAAGTTACCCAATTAGTAAATACGTTCAGTTAGATACACTCGTCTATGGATTTTTTAGCTGTCTCGTGGGATGTATGAATTAGAGAATTGGTCTGTAGTCACGCACTGACGACTAGGATCACGTCTGGTTGGTGCGTTTTTCTGGAGATGACACGCAGGCAATGCTATTGACACCGGACATTAGTCAAAGTAATACCGCAGATATCTCTATTCAGCTCAGGTAGAATAACAGCTGTCCTGACCTTAAGAAGTCGGTGGAATTATATTTTCTTTCTAGTATTCATCACACAATTCATAGATGTATGTCCATGAATATTTATTTTGATAAGAATAGATGTCTGTTTTATATTAATGCTGTAAAACGTTCAGAGATAGGTCCTGTTGGAATTTATACATTATTAACCTATGCGCTTGAATATGTGCGTGTGTCCCTATTTTCTAGGCGATGTTAATGTGTTATGAAGAAATATTATGTTGACTTTACAAATTTACAAAAAATAGACATTTCATTTTTCTTTGTGTTTTTTTTTTCAAACGACACTTAGAGAAAATACCGCTGGGCTGGTCATGTTGTGCGCATGCCCCACAACAGATGGACAGGGAGAATGAAATAATCGCGGCCTTATAGTTTTGACCCGTTCAGTGGGACACCCACCTGTGCAGTGGGACACCCACCTGTGCAGTGGGACACCCACCTGTGCGGTGGCAGGACGGCTTGACAAAAGATCAAAGCCCGCTCCGGTACAAATCAGCGGAGAATCCGAATGATTACAATATGTTGATTTCCTCCGTGTTTAATATGATCATGTCACGTAATGTGCGACCTAGTAATCGTGTACAGACGTATCACATTGTACAGCACTTCCGCTAATTGATATTTCTATAATTATCATTGGGACATGAGTACATTATTTATTCTTATAACTGTGAAATAATGCTTTCCAAACATTATTGTCAGTGCGAATGTTTGTTTGTTTCCTTTTAATTGAATGTCATGTAGTTTTACGATAAAGTTAAACATGTTTGAATTAGGTACTTTTTTCTGAAAATTATACCAATACCAGTACTTATAATTTACTCGCTCTTTCCAGATCCAGATAACTCAAAAGGATTGTTGTCGGCTGAATAAATTACAAACCATCTTTCTGAAAATAACCATTTTCCTGTTTCATCATATTGAATCAAGAATTGTGTGTCAATGTCTGAGATGGCAGCATTTGCATTTTTGTCTGCCTTTGTCAAAACTAATTCTACAAGATTTAAGTGTGAATCTTAAACACATAAGACCAAGCTCCTGGGTATATTGCCAATATGAAACTTATTTATCATGTGTGTAATTTTTTCCAATGTATTACAATTCAAGTTTGAGGTGCATTTCCGTAAATTGAATGGGATCCTTTGTTAGTGAAAATTTTATCTCGTCCTTAGTACTTGCTAATGTCTTAACCTTGTCTTAGACTGCTACTGAATTATGGTCGCAAGCATTTTCACTGCTAGACAGGACGGTCTATCTAATGACGGAAATATAATTGTCTCAATCCATTCTCTAAATATGTGGGCATTTATCTATGAATGATAGTCTCGATTGTCGATAGATTTCAAACAAACCATTCTTCAATTGTCCATTATGTCTGCTACCTGCATGGGCTGTTATCAATCACAGCCCATTACTACTTGGCACAGTTCTCTTTAAAGTTGCAACTGTTTTTCCTTTTCATTCATATACTGTACGAAGGGGACAGCGTGGTCGGTTGGCGTGGCTCACAACCCGAAGGTGCTGGGTCCGATCCCCATCACAGTACAGGCAGTTACCCCCGGGAAGCAAACCCTTAGAAAATGCAGGAGGAAGCAGACCCTTACATAAAATGCACGCTGAAGTCGGATGCACTGGACCGACAGGCGCAAAATAAAAACCACAGTGTAACGCACACACGCCTTGGGGAATAGATAAATAAGGCGAACGCAAAAAAAAACAACAACAAACAAAAACGAAAAAACACAAAAATATATACTGCACATGTATCCATGTTTTATCTATATACAACAATATCCCAATTTACTTTACGCGTTCTCTAATTTTGTGTAAATATTTACCTCTAAACCCTACTAGCTGAGGCTTTCCACAAATAATATTTTTACCGCCTTTATGCTTGTGGAATAATGTGAAGGCAGCAGCATTTAAAGTTTTCCACAATGTAGTTTTAGAGCTTTTTTACTGCTGTTCTTTCTCAGTAACATTGTCTGTTTCCTTAGTGTCAAAGTTTCTTTAAAATCTAGCGGTATATACATTTCAGGTTTAATTGCTTGTTACGGTTATCAAACACCCCCTTTTTTGTCTTAGTCTCTCGTGAAAAGGCGGTTTTAGTGTCCAGCGTGAGAATGAGCTGTCTCTAACAACTGGAACATGATTTGCTCTTTCTATGTGTTTGAAACACGACGATACAGATTTCCAAGTTTAATTGCACATGCTAAATATGTGTACAATTGCATTGCTACGTTCTTTTAGTGTAACGAATTTGACTTTCAACACGCCATTCAAATAAAACAGGCACCAAATTTCTCTGTTACGTCTTTATAAATTGAAAAAAAATATGACAACAACTTAACACTATAAATTAGTGGTGCATTTTGATACGATCAGTTCAATAGCAATGAGCGGTTACGATTTTCCATTAAAACTCGTGCAACATGAACGGGGTTTCCCACACATCACCATAGGTTACTATGGAACTGTTAAAATGCTATACAGCGAAGACATACACGTGTGTGCGGCAAGTAAGCAAAATGCATAATAATTATTTAATGACTGAAAAAATGTGAGATAATGTTGATCTAACAATAAATACAAATATTACTTGCGTCAATTGATATCTCATAATTGCAGAGATATATTTTTTTTCAAAATTGGCATGTATTTCTGAACACATAATGCTGGCTGATCTAATCCTTCAGCTACTCAGTCGATAAATATGTTTACCTTTTTCTTCAATAATCGGCCCATCAATCATTCCATCATTCCATCCATCTATCCATTCATCCTGTTATTCATCCATGCTTCTATCCTTTTAACTATTTATGTACCTCTTGCAATGCAATTAACTATATACCTCGTTATCTTTATTCATTAAAATATCAACCCATCCATTCATCAATTTCTCATATATCCACCGATTTAACTATAAATCGGATGTTCCATCTATTGGTTCGTTTATCTGATCGACCATCGATTTTTCTCCCATGTATATATCTAAGAGGCTGCGTGGCATATAGGTGAAGTGTCCGTTTCACAATCCCATGCACCAGGTTCGAATCACAGTCGTGTCCAGCTAGTCAGACATGGGTTTATTTTGCTCTTCCATGTAGGGAAAGTAATGGCAACCTACCGTACTGCAGACTTGCTAAAAAAAACGTATAAAAGCTAAACATTGTGGCGGTTGTAAGAGGCGACGTTCTGCATAGGACATGGTAAAGTCAAGTGGAAATTCAGCAGAATTAACCACCGGTTGATCTGGGGTAGTTGTCTCGCCGCGGCGACTCAATTTCAACCAGTGTTCGTAAAGCGATCTCAGTCCCGCCAGGCGGAGCGATAGCGCGGGCTTGCGGAAAACGCTCGCCTGCCTTTCCCCGTAGTGCGAATTGGGTGCGGTTTGTGGTAGTGGCTCCTCCACCGAGGTGCGCTAGTCTGGTCCGTATCAGGAAACGTGGTCCGTCCGTGGTGATTTATCTAAGGCTTATAGCAGAGCTCGACAGTACGTCTCGCTGGTGGTCCGACTCTCGCAAAGAGCTTGTGACCGGCAAATGGAAAGCAGGAATCGTTGCCTCGAGGCCCTGCGTTCTCCCTACGGAGAAGAAGGGCAGGCCAAATTGTGTCTCTAGTCCCAGTGAAATTCGTCGCCGAGGTCGTTGGGATCCGTTCTGCACAGAGCGCTGCCATCCCTCCTCGAGCGAGCCCGGTCGGTCGGTCGTCTGGTGCGTGTGGGAGGCCCCTGTCAGGCGGTCCTAGGTCGACGGAGTGAGGGACGGGTGGAACAAACCGTCCGTCCCGTCAGTCGGTCCCTGCGGCCGTCGTCCCAGCGAGGCTTTTTACACACCCTTCCTCCGCCGACCGGTGTGTGCTGTACGTACGTCTCCGACAGATATCTGGTTGATCCTGCCAGTAGTCATATGCTTGTCTCAAAGATTAAGCCATACATGTCTAAGTTCACACTGTCTCACGGTGAAACCGCGAATGGCTCATTAAATCAGTCGAGGTTCCTTAGATGACACGATCCTACTTGGATAACTGTGGCAATTCTAGAGCTAATACATGCTTACCAAGCTCCGACCCTCGCGGAAAGAGCGCTTTTATTAGTTCAAAACCAATCGTCGTTTCCCCTCGCGGGGTTGCGGCGTCCCCACTGGTGACTCTGGATAACTTTGTGCTGATCGCATGGCCTCATGTGCCGGCGACGCATCTTTCAAATGTCTGCCCTATCAAATGTCGATGACCTAAGTTAACTTACCACGCCAATACTGCAGAATGACTATCAAAAAGTACACCTTAGTGGGGTCTAATAGAGAACATGTGCTGGAATTAGACCCTCGAAAATCTTTGGGGCTACCCTTTAAGAAACTTGATTGTCTCGCTAAGGGAATTGACGGAAGGGCACCACCAGGTGTGGAACCTGCGGCTTAATTTGACTGAACACGCCAATACTGTAGAACAACTGACAAATTGAGAGCACTGCCGTTTGGGTCTAATAATGAACGTACGCTGGTATTAGACTCACGGACGACAAGTCAGCTCAAATGAAAGAACGCTACGGAAATCGTGTTTAACTCTGCAGATTTCAAATACCTGGTCATTGACAAACAAAAGCCCTCAATAAATTCGTCTGACAAAATAGTGAACGGGTGCTGGAAATAGATCTGAAGACAGGTCAGTTTTACCCTACAAATGACAGGGCGTTGCTACGGAAAACCAGCTCAAATCGAGAGGAGCCGCAGACACTTTGGTTCACGTACCAGGCTGATAAGCCAAGGGCGCGAGGCTACCATGTGGGGGATTACGGCCGAACCCTTGAAAGCCGCAATCCCGCCCAAAATCTCAGCACCACTGCAATGGGAGGCTCCTACATGCTCGGGACCTGGGGCTTGCGCCCCAGCCCTATCAGGTAGAGCCACAGTAAGAGGTCCTTGCCGCCCGCAAATCAAAGCGGGCGGAAAACTGCTTGATACTCACCCTATACGGCGATGGGGTGCGAAAAACACCAACCAAAGACTTAGAACCTGGTCGGGGTGTCGAAAACAGTAGAGCAGCCACCACACTGTGAACTGTCAAGACTCAACCACTGACCATGAGAGTTGTCCGCACACCAGGCGATCAACATCTCTGTGACATTACCAGGCTTGTCCTCTGGCTAAATACACTCCGGTTACGATATCTACCTCTGTACGTTATCAGCCATAACTATCATGCTGGACGCAGAAGAGATGCAGACCAGCGGACATTGCACACCTGCCCCACTGTGTCAACACCCCAGGTGGCGGGGAATGCTAGGCGTACCATCCCTGCATAGAAGCCAAGAAAATAAAGGGAAAAAGAGATACCCCACTCACATGCAAATGCTACGTTTCTGGCAGGACGTGACGATCCTGGGATACAGACACACTGGACTGCCTCTCTTCCGGGTAAACCAGTCCATCTCATATATCACATACCATCATTGCACCCTATAGACACGAGTAGTGAAGACTCGATAGTCTGGTAAGACAACTTCCATAGGAGAGAAGACTCTGATCGTAAACAACTGCTGCCTTGCAGATAGGCTGGGGACAGCCAAAGGCTAAGGAGGGCATCCCTACAGAAACGCCTGTTGAAATCGGATGCACGGGGCCGCAAGCCTAACAAAACAGTGCAACGTAAATCACAGTATGATGGCAGCACAACCTATTCGAAAAACGTATGGCGCTCATCCTGAGGAGACCCGCCAGGCAGCGATAGCGCCGGGCCCCACGCCTCGAAGGGGCCCACCCTTGGCTACTGGTGGTCACCCACCCATGTGTCGTGGAGTCAAGGCACATGGCTATGGGGAAACGACTATTGGCCAAAACTTCAAGACCCTCAGAATATTACAGTGGAATGCGGAGGGAGTCATTAACAAAAAACTTTCCCTAACACATCACCTGCATGAAGGTAAGATTGACGTGGCATGTATCCAGGAAACGCACCTCAACAATAACCATAAATTCTCAATCAGAGGATACCAGACTTTCCGTCTAGATAGAGAAGGCCACAAAGGAGGGGTCCTGATACTGACCAGAAACAGCATACCGAGTAGCGCGGTACCTGTCAATCACACCGGACAAGCAGAAATTGTAGGAGTTGACATAATGGCTCAAGAGACGAAGCTCCGCATTTTCAATCTGTACGGACCACCAAACAGAGACCTATCGCTCTCGAGTATGGAGGTCAGAGACTCCAACTGCATAGTGGTTGGAGATTTCAACAGCCACTCGGAGAGATGGGGATACTCTGACACAGACAGCAGAGGTGACGAAGTGGAAGATTGGGAGATAGATGCAAATCTCTCCCTAATCAATAGGCCGGAGGATAGCCCTAGCTTCTATTCAAGAACATGGCATACCACCTCGACTCCAGATTTGGCCTTCTCCACACAGGACATACACTATAAAATAGACCGCCAGGTGCTAAACCAACTGGCAGGTAGCGACCACAGGCCGATCAGGCTAACCATTGACATGGAAGTAGGCCCACAGGAAACAAAACCGCTCCCACGTTGGAATTACAAACGAGCCGACTGGGACAGATTTGCAATCCTGACAGATGGGCTGTGTGAAACCATCAACACACGAAACACCAAAATGAAGCCCATGGTAGAGAGCCTAAGCAAGGCAATAATGCAAGCCGCCACTGAAACCATCCCAAGAGGAGCTAGGAAAAACTATAAGCCCTACTGGAATGATGAGTTACAGAAAGTGGAAGATGCAGTAACAAATGCTAGAAACATGGCAGAACGAGAAAAATCCGTGGAGGCAAACATCGCCCTCAAAGCCGCCGCGGCGAAGTACAAACACACTCTCAAGCAAACAGCAAGAGAAAGTTGGAAAAATAAAACGGAAAGTTTAAACCTGGACAAAGAAGGGAACAAGCTATGGAAGCTAGTCAGAGCCATGAACGACGAAACCCCGTCAAATAAACAAATTACTATCAAGCAAGGCGAGAACTTGATCACAGGTAAGAAAGCCGCAAACGCCTTTGTCGATCACTATGCCAGAGCAAACCACATCGAGGTCCCTGCAGATAAGCATACAGACATTAGCGAAGAGCTAAAGGGGCACGAAAACAAAAATACGGCTCCTGAAGAGCACATGATGGCCAAACTAACAATGCGCGAAATGGAAGAGGCTATGAGAACACTAAAGAGAAGGAAATCTCCCGGAAAAGACGGGATAACAAACGAAATGCTGATGGGGCTGGGCCAAACAGCGAAGGAAAAACTACTGTCAGTCCTGAACCAAAGCTGGAAAAGGGGTATTGTACCCCAGGCATGGAAAGATGCAATACTGGTACCAGTACCAAAAACAGGAAAGGACAAAACAGATCCGAATGGATACAGGCCCATAAGCCTACTGAGCTGTGTCGGCAAGCTGATGGAACGGATGATAAACACCAGACTGATGTGGCATCTGGAAGAAAAACGAATACTAATTCCACAGCAAGCCGGCTTTAGACAGCACAGATCCACTGAGGACCAGGTCATCCTCATAGCCCAGGAGATAGAAGATGCCTACCAGGCACAGAAACACACAGTAGCTGTTTGGGTGGATCTGGAAAAGGCATTTGACAAAGTCTGGAAGGATGGACTTAGAGTCAAGCTAAGAAGAATTGATGTTTGTGGGAAGATGTACAAGTGGATCAACCACTACCTCAAACAAAGAACGGCCAGAGTCCAAGTACAAGGGCAGATGAGCAAAAAGGTGACACTCGAGCAGGGAGTACCCCAAGGGGGAGTACTGTCACCCACACTCTTCCTGGTATATATAAACGATATTACAGAGAATATACCAAGAAGAGTCCATAGCTCAATGTTTGCAGACGATCTGGCTATGTGGACCTCTGAAAAGAATCTCACCATAGCAAGAAATCGGATGCAAACGGCCCTAACATCGCTGGAAGAGTGGGCGAACTCATGGCTGGTCAAAATAAACGAGGAGAAAACCACGTGCACAATATTCTCGCTCTCATTAAAACCCCAAAGTACCAAACTAAGCCTAAATGGCAAAATCCTGCAGCCAAACGACAACCCAACCTATCTGGGAGTCACATTTGATCGGCGCATGACATGGAAAAGTCAGATTGAGAGAAACCGAATGAAAGCCAGAGAAAGAATGGCGATCATGAGGAAACTTGCTGGCACAAGCTGGGGAGCAGACGAAGGCATACTAAAGAAACTGTACACTGGAAGAGTGAGACCAGTTCTCGAGTATGGCATCGCGGCTTGGACAACAGCAGCGAAGGCGAACTTCGATAAAGTTAACAAACTTCAAAACCAAGCTATGAGAATCATAACTGGTGGCATGAAGTCAACGCCAATTGTAGAACTTGAAAAGATTACAAAACTGCAATCCATGACCGACAGAAGAGACTGCAGAGCCCAGCTGCAGTCAGAGAAACTCCGAAGACTGACGGACCATCCAATGTACCAGAGGCTAAACAATTTGGGAACTGGAAAACTAAAGCGGAGAAACTTTGCAGAAATAGCCAAAGCAAAGATGCACGAAGATCCCATAAACGCACTAACAACACCAAAACCCATCACTACTGTACGAAAACCTACTTGGAGGCAGGATATATTTCCAGAGGTGGTAGAAAATATACCAGGTATTGCAAACAAAAACTGCCAGACCGAAAAAGAAAGGAGAGATACTACCCTAAGCTTCATAACGAAAAGCTACCCAAGCATGGACTGGACCCATGCATACACCGACGGCTCTGTAACAAACACTACACAGAACGGAGGGGCAGGAGCATTCCTGAACCTACCAAATGGCAGAAAAATAACACTGTCATTCGCTACTGGTAAGTACACGAGCAATTTCAGAGCAGAGGCAGAGGCACTGAGGGCGGCAGTGGAAGAAATGGTAACACACAGTGAAAATGAGAGCCATATAGTCCTGCTGACAGATGCTCTCGAAGTAGTCACAGCGCTAAAAAGCCAGAAAAACACTGAGCTTAATGACTTAAGAGCAGCACTCTGCAAACTGTGCCAACAGTCCGCACCAAAAAGGGTAGTGGTACAGTGGGTTCCGTCACACTGCAACATCCAAGGCAACGAGGAGGCAGACAGACTGGCAAAAGAAGGTGCAAGGCTACCACAAATAGATACCAGTATGACGTACGAAGAGTCAAAACGGCTTATCAAAGCCAGGTACATGTCCAAATGGGAAACCGAACATACTGGTTACACCAAAAACGATGCCTATTACCAGTTGAACCGAAGAGAGCAGGTCGTTGTCTTCAGACTTCGCACTGGCCACAACAGACTGAGGTACCACCTCTTCAACAAATTGAAGATAGGGTGTACCGACGAATGCCCGTGCGGTACTGGTAAAATGACCACTGAACATCTGCTGCAGAACTGCCCGACATACGAGGATCAGAGAGAGCAGATGTGGCCATTGCCAGTGGAACTGCAAGACAAGCTCTATGGTAGTGGCGAGAGTCTCAGGATGACCGCCGCTTTTTTCGAGAAAATAATGGTTACTGTCTGACTGTGTACGCAGAAGAAGAAGAAGAAGAACCACCGGTTGGAAATGACGTTTTTTGAAGACCCCATTGTACTAAGCCGCAACCTGTGAGAGGTGGGGTGGCCAGTGCCCTTCCTGGCTGTTTTTACTTTACGTAAAGGATGCGTCAGGTACCCATTTACAGCTAGGTTGACTGGAGAAGTGGTTCCCGATTAAAATAACGTCCCGGAGAGTGTTAGTCTCCGGACGCGATTCGAACCCAGGCACGCTGTTACTACAGAAAATAGGCAATTGCTCGTTATGATCTGAGCTAACGCGCTCCTCCAAGGACATGTTGCATACATGTGTGTGTGTGTGTCTATCAGATCCATTTATCTGTAATCTTCTTCTTCTTCTTCTTCTTCTTCTTCTTCTGCGTTCGTTCTCAATCTCCCACTACCAAGCCCTGAACAGGGCTTTGCAAGAAGCAGGAAGTAGTCCAGAGAACGGAATGCGTTGTGCCACTAGTTTACAACTTTACTGCGATATTTGCACCTTTCGGTTTGACACATCCGACTTTGGCAGCCCATGTGATCTACTTATCAATCGCGCTGTCCATTTATCCACCAAGTCATCCATACGTTTATCAATATAGTTATCTATGTGCATATTTACATATCTACTGACTCATCTACCCAAAAATATATTAACCCATCTGCTCGTTCGTTTCTACGCCCAGCCTGTTATCCAGTCAACCATCAATTACTTCATCAATCCATCAATCCATAAATCCTTTTATTTATTTACCCATTCAATCATACATCTTAACTGGTATAACCATGTATACATATTTCCATCGATCAACAATTTCAACGAGTTCCCATCAATCCATTCTTTCAACCATTTATCCATTAGCCTTTCATTTCACCCCTTTATTTACAAACGCTTTTTGTTCATCCATACACCCTATTATCTATCCATTAGGACTATCCATCCATATATTCTCTGTTCACCTACCAATAAAAAAAAATACTTATCCATCAATATGTCCACTAAAAACCCAATCATAATTCTTCTCATCGATTGAACCTCCCATCTCTAGATCCGTGAACCATGCACCCACCTACCCACCGATCCAAGTCCGTGACCATCAATTCCTTCACTTGCCTATCCAAAAGTATATCGATTCATCCATCCAACTACTCACCTACCCATCAACCTGCAGTTCTATCCACACACCTATCCATTCATACAGTCCATCCATCTTTCCGTCCATCCAACCATCTTTGCCATCATATCTAATCCATCGAAACACCAACCCGTCCATACTTCCATTTACACAACCATCCATATCCTATGTCACCATCCATCAATATAATTAACTAACCTGGTCACATATATACGTCTCATCCATATGCTATGTCACCATCCATCAATATAATTAACTAACCTGGTCACATCTATACGTCTAATCCATATTTCTAACGACAAATGACACAGACTTCTCCAAGCTTCATACCTTTCGTAATTTCTGCTTGATATTAATCAGCAGCACCTCATCAATGATACCTCCCGAAGTTCGCTTCATTCACACGTAAATGATTGCGCGGATTATATTTGCGCATACATGCCTAACACTTCATTCTTGATTGATATCGTTGCAGGTGTTTATTTTTACACCTGCGTGTCAATGGCATATTCCAATTGGGGCTTTGTGTGTATGCGTTTTGTTTAATGTCACCAGTTCTTTTATCCCTCTGGAGGATTAGCACTTTGGAACCTGTTGAATCGATTCTGATGCTATGAGCCCCGCGCTGTAAGTAAATAGATTTATCTATATTTTTGCTCAACGAGGGATACAATCTAATCCAGTGTCCCGTTGATCAGAGCAAGAGCACACGCGACCTCGATGTTGCGTGGCCTTGAGTGTAATTAGTCCGGATCTGTGTGGTAAATATATTTTACGGCCAGGTTTTCCATGTGACAAGCCAAGATTTGGAGATAATCCCATTGACTTATTGCTACTTTCTTTGTCTTAGAATGTAAATGTGACTTTTTCACAAAGATGTTTTTTAAGTTCCTCGTACTAAGTTCTGAGCTCTTGTGAGTTATTTCATTTTGATGGTTTCGTATCTCTTTGTACTGAATTCTGAGCTCTTGTGAGTTATTTCATTTTGGTGGTTTCGTATCTCTCTGTACTGAATTCTGAGCTCTTGTGAGTTATTTCATTTTGGTGGTTTCGTATCTCTCTGTAATGAGTTCTGAGCTCTTGTGAGTTATTTCATTTTTGTGGTTTCGTATCTCTCTGTATTGAATTCTGAGCTCTTGTGAGTTATTTCATTTTGTGGTTTCGTATCTCTCTGTACTGAGTTCTGAGCTCTTGTGAGTTATTTCATTTTGGTGGTTTCCTATCTCTCTGTACTGAATTCTGAGCTCTTGTGAGTTATTTCATTTTGGTGGTTTCGTATCTATCTGTACTGAATTCTGAGCTCTTGTGAGTTATTTCAATTTGGTGGTTTCGTATCTCTCTGTACTGAGTTCTGAGCTCTTGTGAGTTATTTCATTTTGGTGGTTTCATATCTCTCTGTACTGAGTTCTGAGCTCTTGTGAGTTATTTCATTTTGGTGGTTTCGAATCTCTCTGTACTGAATTCTGAGCTCTTGTGAGTTAGTTCATTTTGTGGTTTCGTATCTCTCTGTACTGAGTTCTGAGCTCTTGTGAGTTATTTCATTTTGGTGGTTTCATATCTCTCTGTACTGAATTCTGAGCTCTTGTGAGTTAGTTCATTTTGTGGTTTCGTATCTCTTTGTACTGAGTTCAGAGCTCTTGTGAGTTATTTCATTTTGGTGGTTTCGTATCTCTCTGTACTGAGTTCTGAGCTCTTGTGAGTTATTTCATTTTGGTGGTTTCGTATCTCTCTGTAGTGAGTTCTGAGCTCTTGTGAGTTATTTCATTATGGTGGCTTTGTATCTCTCTGTACTGAGTTCTGCTCTCTTGTGAGTTATTTCATTATGGTGATTTCGTAGCTCGTCGTACTGAGTTCTGAGCTTTGCCTAATTTTATGTGAAGCAGGCTAATAGTTGATCTTCTTCCATTCTTTACTTAAGAATGTCGTTCTTGGTCCTCTTTGCTGTAGAACGATCTGAACAGGCTCATCACATCGGACATTACAATGTCGATCGCCACCTCGTTGTCCAGTCTACTGTAGAACAACCTTTTTGTAGGTGCAAGACATAGGCATGTGGAGCTGAGGTGAAGGGCGGTGAGGTGGGAGGGGGTAGGAAAGTGGAGGTTGGTCCTTAGTCGTTAGTTAGGATGATGAATCGTACGATACCCTTAGGTCTCTAGTGATTTCAGTTTTAAAATTATAGTAAGTCTTGGATTTACATGATTCGAATATACGCAGTAAATGGAGGCTTTTGTCAGATTAGCTTTGTACCCATAATTAAGTGGATGCATCGACGTCTGTAAACACGGTCAAGATCACCAGAATATATAAATAGTTCATATATATATATATATATATATATATATATATATATATATATATATATATATATATATATATATATATATATATATATATAAATATATACGCACACAGACAAACGACTGAAAGTCTTTATTTTCGTTGTTCTTCTTCTTCTACTTTTTCGTTCCTCCTCAGATCAAGCTTTCGGTTTATCTTACAAAGGACACCGTTGTTTGTAAAGCTGTTTCGTTTCCATACAGCTTTTGTCTCATATCTGTCTCACAAGGCCAGTGTTGTTCTCTCTTTTCCTGTGTGAGCGTGCAGCTTTGCAGGATGTGTTCCACTGTCATGGTATGCTTCCCACATGGCGCCTGTCATTTGTCCCAAACCTAATTGTGTTGTAAAGATGACCCTTGAGTCTTTTATGCCCAGTTCTCAGTCTGAAGATGATGACTTGCTCCTCTCTGGTTAAGTTATAGTAGCTGTCATCTTTTCGGAAGTCGGGGTGTTGATCAGCCCATTTTACCCTGAAGTTGCCTTTAATGATGGTCTTGGCCTCATTATATGTGATACTCAGGTCTGTTTGTGGGGATGCTCTTCCACTCTTTGCTAGTTTATCTGCAGCTTCATCGCCTTCAATATTGCAGTTGGATGGGATCCACTGTATGACCAACCTTGGGTGTTCTCCTGAGAACTGTCTCATGGAGAACATACATTGCTAGAGATCTTTATCTTTGTGTCGTTTTAGCGCTGCGATTACTGACGCGGCATCAATCAGGAATACTATGTTTTCTTGGTGGATATCTTTATCTTGGATTACAAGCTCAGCTGCGGCCTTCAATGCCTCTGCTTCTGCACGGAAATTATTGGAATATGTTCCCGTTGTTAATTCTTTAGTGTTTTTGTTTTTCTTCATTACTTAGTCTGTAATAAACCCCTCCACCTCCATTGGATGTGGCTTTGTTAGATGAGCCATCTGTATATACGTTCGTACATGTTTCTGGTGGGTATACTCTCCTAAGATATTCATATGTGATAAATTTCCTTTCTGAATCTGTCTGAGTTCCCTTTTCATAAATTTTTCGAAACGTTGTTCATTCCTTATACATTTCTAAACAGCTCCAGAGATCTTAATTAAATTTGTGCATTGTTAACTTGTATGATTCTTACTGGCTATTCAGATTTTTAAAATTGAAAAAAAAAGGTATTTGATTTTTTGAAATTTTCAAAGGGAAAGTCCGATGTGACTTCATGGCCCAATTTTCTTGGTCTGATGGCAAATGTGCATATATAAAAACCGTTCAAAATCACGACTGATTTGTGGTTCGACTTAGATATATGGGAAGAGTATGTGAGGGAGGGAGTTTGATGGTGAGAAAAGATAGCAAGGTAATGTGATGATAATTTTAGAGTAAACCTAGTCATTAATATAAAGGGACATAATTGTTCACCTGTTTTAAAAATAGAAATCAAGTCGGGAAGGCCGGTCTAATTTATGGCTATTGGTCTATGAGAAAAAATAACGCGCTAATAACTGTCCCCTAGCTAGCTACCAATTGACATGATTCCTACGATGTGCTAGGTTGGATACAATCAGCTTTTCCGCTTCGCACGTTTGCTAACATGTCACTATGATTAAACAAAAATGATCAATATAAATTCAATTTATAATTTATTTCACACCTGTTTTATGTTTAGGGTATCTTCTCTAATTCTTCATAAAACTTTTGGAATAGCTCAGCCTATTCTGTCTTTTCTAACGTTTTGCTGCTGGATGCAGCTGGGCATAACTTGAAATATGGTGTTAAATGTCACAACTTACGGGTACTGAA
The DNA here is from genome assembly GCA_036924085.1 of Ariolimax columbianus. NCBI lineage: Eukaryota > Metazoa > Mollusca > Gastropoda > Stylommatophora > Arionidae > Ariolimax > Ariolimax columbianus. Next base: position 9,499,679 of record JAVGWX010000016.1, read on the forward strand.
TGTGAACTGTGGCGAGGGTGGGAGCAGGGAAGTCAACTCTATAAGTGTAAGAGTTACATAACTTTCCGGGCAAAGTCAGGTACACATAACTTCACAGGTAAAACCAGGTACACATACCTTCACAGGTAATACCAGGTACACATTTCACAGGTAAAACCAGGTACACATAACTTCACAGGTAGAACTAAGTACACATAATTTCACAAGTAAAACTAGGTACACAGAACTTCGCATGTAAAACCAGCCACACATAACTTCACAGGTAAAACCAGGCACACATAACTTCACAGGTAAAACCAGTTACACATAATGTCACAGGTAAAACCAGGTACACATAACTTCACAGGTAAAACCAGTTACACATAATACTATCCAGAAATAAAATGGGGCAGAAGCACTTGTAGAGTCAAAACCTTTTGTTACGTGCATAACTGACAATTTTTTAATTCAACATGTAGAAGCAGCTACCAGAGGCAAAAACATACTCGACCTAGTTTTTACCACAGAGGAAAATATGATTAAAAACGTTACCGTTGGGGAACTGTTTGGCTCAAGTGACCATCAAATCATCCGTTGGGATCTTATTGCAGGGAAAGAAGTAAACATAAACACGCGAACATACGACTACTCTAAGACAGATGTTAAGAGGATGAAAGAGGCAGCGAACCACATAATCTGGAAAGATATTATTGTAGGAACAGATGTTGAACAGGAGTGGGAAAGTTTTAAAACAGTTCTAGAAACGCTAAAAGAGGAATGTGTTCCATGTAGGGAGGTAAACCCCAAGCGTAAAAAGTGGATAACTAGATTTGTAGTGAAATGTAGAAGAGCAAAAAATAAAGCATGGCAAAAATATATAGAGGCAGGTAAATCAAAAGAAACATATGTAAAATATTTGGACAAGCAGAACATATCTCAGAAAGCGAATAAAACAGCAAAAATAGACTTTGAAAAAAAACTTGCTCAGAGGATCAAGACTGACAGTAAAAGCTTCTTTTCTTATGTTAGAAATAAACAAAGAACGAAAGACAAAGTAGGCCCTCTCATAGACAGTACAGGGAAAATAATAAGTGAGAATAGGGAGGCTGCTAATCTGCTTAATCAGTACTTTGGCACAGTCTTCACAAAGGAGGACTGCTCCGAGATCCCAGAGCCTATAGATATTTTTCAAAGAGACATGGATACAGCGGGATTAAGATCAATCTGTATTACAGAGGAAATGGTTTTTAAAAAATTGGAGGGGTTGAAAGTGAATAAATGTCCAGGTCAAGATGGTATTCACCCAAAATTGCTGTATGAAATTAGAAACCAACTAGCAAAACCATTGGCTATATTATGTTCTCAATCACTTACAAAAGGGATTGTTCCACGGGATTGGAAAGATGCAGGAGTGATCCCCTTATTCAAAAAAGGCAAAAAATCAGATCCGGCAAATTATAGACCGGTGAGTTTAACGAGCATAGTCTGTAAATTGTTAGAGTCAATAATCAAAGAAAACATTGTAATGCATTTAGAAAAATTTAATCTAATTAGAAATAGTCAGCATGGGTTTACTAGAGGGAGATCATGGTTAACAAATCTATTAGAATTCATGGAGGAGGTTACTAAAATCATAGATAAAGGGGAGCCAGTGGATGTTATTTATCTAGACTTTGCAAAGGCCTTTCATAGAGTACCTCATCAAAGATTATTTCGAAAGTTAAAATCACATGGAATAGGTGGCGAAGTTGCCAAATGGATTGGAAATTGGTTAACAGGAAGAAGGCAGAGGGTGGGCATAAATAAGGAGTACTCTGAGTGGAGTGAAGTGAAAAGTGGTGTGCCACAGGGCTCGGTTTTGGGACCAATTTTGTTCTTGATATATATAAATGATTTGGACATTGATATGAGATCCATGATTGCAAAATTTGCTGATGACACAAAACTATGCAGCAGTGTCTCATCTAAAGCGGAAGTGGATATATTGATGTCGGATGTAGATAAAATTCGAGAATGGTCTGTAAGCTGGCAAATGGAGTTTAATGTAGATAAATGTACAGTCATCCACATGGGTAGATCCAATATGGAACATAAATACAGAATGGGAGAAAACAATATTAGAAAGATAGATAAGGAAAGGGACCTAGGGGTTATAATAGATCATACAGGAAAGGTGAGTGAGCAAGTTAAGGTAGCAGTGAAAAAGGCAAATGCAATGTTAGGTATGATAAAAAGAAATATTAAACATAGGAGCAAGGAAGTGATCGTCAAACTGTATAAAGCTTTAGTTAGACCTAGATTGGAGTACTGTGTACAGGTGTGGAGTCCTTATCATAGAGGGGACATAAACATGCTAGAAAGAATACGAAAAAGAGCGACAAAGATGATAGTGGGATTCCAGAATTACAGTTATGAGGAACGACTCAGAAAAACGGGCCTACAGTGTCTCGAAGAGAGAAGAATTCGTGGTGACTTAATACAGGTTTATAAGATGATCAGAGGAATCGATAAATTAGACTATAACAAGTTTTTTAAAATACAGCCACCTACAATAACACGAGGGCATAGCTACAAGCTGACTAAAGAGAGGTCAAGGTTAGATATTAGGAAATATTTTTTTAGTCAGAGAGTGGTGTCTGCTTGGAATGCATTGCCAGGAGAGGTAGTGGAGGCAGGGACAGTTAATGCGTTTAAGAATAAACTGGATGCGCATAGATTTTAGAGCAAGGTGATGTAAATGTAACTGGTTGTATACAGACTCTGCAGGGTCTTCTAAACCAGTATAAAGACGTTAAGTTAAGTTATAATGTCACAGGTAAAACCAGGTACACAGAACTTCACATGTAAAACCAGGCACACATAACTTCACAGGTAAAACCAGTTACACATAATGTCACAGGTAAAACCAGGTACACATAACTTCACAGGTAAAACCAGGTACACATAATTTCACAGGTAAAACCAGGTACACATAACTTCACAGGTAAAACCAGTTACACATAACTTAACAGGTAAAAACCAGGTACACATAACTTCACAGGGAAAACCAGGTACACATAACTTCACAGGTAAAACCAGGTACACATAACGTCACAGGTAAAATCAGGTACACATAACTTCACAGGTAAAACCAGGTACACATAACTTCCCAGATAAAATCAGGTACACATTACTTCACAGGGAAAACCAGGTATACATAACTTCACAGGTAAAACCAGGTACACATAACTTCACAGGTAAAATCAGGTACACATAAATTCACAGGTAAAACCAGGTACACATAACTTTACAGGTAAAGCCAAACACTATTGTTAGTATATTTAGTAAACTAAGACAGCCAATAGCAAGAGTCTACTGCACGCTAAAGTTGTAGCCAAATAGAATTAAAACCTTTTCAGCTCCATGTAAAGAATACGACTTCAACAACTACATACCAAAACATCCAATGGCACCATGTAATCATCTGTTGAAATTGTAGTGGCTTGAATGTTCTACACGATGGAGCAGTCAGCCCTATTCTCTTATTCAGTCGCCTCTTACAACTTGTCTGTCAGGTTACGGAATTACTATTCGTTGTTCCCTTTTTTTCCCCGGTTCCCAGACATTAACTTCTATATATTTATGGTTTTCATACAAACGAGGGTATAGTTACAAAAATGGAAGTAAGAATTCAAAAGACAAGTATTACTATTACAACGACTACATTATCATGCAGACTACCACATCAATAATTAGCAGTGTATTTATAACACATGTCATTGTAAGTGTCATGCATCATTTCAAGAAGGACAGATTACAAAATGTGACATTAGGCGTTACATAAAGTGGTCAGATCATTGGGAGAAACAGTAGGAAACTAATGGAACAGAAAGTCGGAATAAAGACATCCCAGTGTACGGTGTTTCGATTGTCCATAATAAATAGGTTACTCTTCTGTGCGCCCTAAATAGGACGTTATGTGGCGGATTTCAGTAGCTTTCTTCACATCTTGAGTGTGCTGATGAGGGTGGACCGGGGTCCTCCAGACGGTTGTGCTATGCTTGGTTGTATCTGCATGTGGTTCACTACTACGGGGATTACATCGACCCCTTACCCCGTTAGCCAGGGGCATGGAAATAGCGCGTTTCCAGGGAGGGCTACTAGAAAGACGAGGTCTTAGCCAGTATATTTTGCCTCACCGATACTAACATGTTTGATCAGTATGTTGTGTCTGACCAGACGTTAGTCTTCCCCCCACACGTGCCAATGTTAACTCTGTTCTATTATTTTGTTCCGAAACAAGGAAGACAGCAAAGACCCTTACGAAAAAGGTGATAATGTTGGTAAATGGTTGCCTGTGGAGAATACAAGGGAGGAAATAATACGACAAGATCACCAACTTGGAACTGTTGCAACGAATTGGACAAATAACAGAGGAGCATGAAATACGGACGAGGCTGTCGCATTGGAGAGATCACACAGTACGTAATCCAGTTGATTGCATTGCACGTCAGTCTCTATTCGGGAATCCACAGGGAAAGGGAAAAAATGGGTACCGAGATGTTCATGGAAGAGGGAATTGGATACTAATGTCTAGGCATCAGACATGACGTGGATAAAACTAGTTCAGATGGCGCTTAAAAGAAAGACTTAGCGGGTATTTGTTGTCGATCTATGCTCATTGTGGAGGTCAGGCTTTCCATTGATTGATTGATTGATTGATTGATGGTATGCCCAATGTGTTTGTGTGACTGTATGTCAAATAGGTGTGTGACTTTATGTAAAATATGTTTGTGATTTTATGTCAAATATGTATGTGATTTTATGTCAAGTGTCTGTCTGATGCATGCCAAAAATGAGGATAACTGCACTTCGAGTATATGAGGGGAATCTTTGTCGAGTATATGTGTGTGAATGTATGTCGAGTATACGTGTAACTGTATGTCGACTATATGTGTGATTGTATGTGGAGTATATGTGTGATTGTGTGTCGAGTATATGTGTTATTGTGTGTCCAGTATATGTGTGACTGTGTGTCGAGTATATGAGTGACTATTTGTTGAGTATTTGAATGACTGTATGTCGAGTATTTGAATGACTGTATGTCGAGCATTTGTGTTACAGGAATTGGAATGAATTATGCAATAATAGTTGTTTGGGGAGTATAAAGATTTTCATATTAATAGACGCTGCTGTCGCAGATAAAGTACTAGAGACTTTACTGTACTGTATCTTCAGTTGTTATTGTTGTTGTTGCTTAAATGTATCACACTTGAACAGCAAGAAGTATGTTCTGCCTAGAGAGACATTATTCAAGGATGGGCAGATGAGAACAGTATGAACAAAAACAGTGCACCAAGTTAAACACAAAATGGAGTACAAAACAAAATTGAATAAATTCTGAACACAATCAATAATTCTTGTATTCGATGATGAATGTTGAATGTCTGCTATCGTTCACGTTGAAAAGGGCTGTTTATTAACGTCATTTGTATTTGATTAAAGAACGGATGGTCGTGTGGTTTGAATATCAGTTGTGTGATCACCAGAGCATGCGTTCTGAACCACTGTCAGGCATTACTATTTTATTCCTGAGAACATCAAATTAAAACATGTACACTACGTAACGACTGAAAGGGTAAGTAGCCTTTTATCCACGTCTTAGAAATCTTAATGATAAACCTGACAATTTGAAATTAAACTCCACAAAAACAGGTTTTTATCAATTTAACCCAAACAAATGTATATATTGTTACTGTCTTTTTGTGGCTGCTTACAATGATTATTCTCTTGTATGGTTTGTTATGTTGGTAGTTAATTCATTATTTGTACTACGTTGTACCGTAGCCTAACATATAGTTGGTGCAGATACAGTTGACTGCAACTATTTGTTGCTTCCTCATTCACTGACCATTTACCTTAATGCGTATTATTGCCTATTCATTTTTTGCTAATCTCTTTTCATTCTCCGATCTTCTACAAATGTTATATCTCAAATCATCAAACCGCTACAAATATTTGAGCTATTTACGTATGTTATTCGTCTCCATTTCTGTATTTCTTTGTTACATATGACGAAAACGATCTGTTTTGATTGCCTAGCATCCAAAGTTATGTACATAACAGATTTACTACCAAGGGAGGAAATCACATATAATCATGGTTGTTCTTTGTTGTTGTGGATGTGGTTGATATTTCAAGCTAATATTGTGTTAATTTAGTTCACTGTTTGTATTTTGTTTTATTATGTCTTTGATGATGGCTTATTTATGTTGAAACGTTTATTCCCGTTCCCATACAGATATTGCTATTTAACCCTGTTTCTATTGCAGCCTCGTGTCACATGTATTGTCATCCAGAATTACATAGTTTGAACTTAAAGAAAAATAACTTTAAATCTTGCCGCACTGCTGGAGCAGAGGAAGACTACGGAAATTATGGATACAAATGATGGAGATAAATAAACAGTAGAGAGATATGGATAAACACTAAACACGGAGCCGACAACCTAGCAGTGAACAAGATGACACGTGCTTGCATCAGAGTCAATGAGCCATACCTCATCAAGACCTAACTCCGCCTCCAAGTGGCTGCCCTGTAAACAGGGCTTAAGGAGAAGGTATCGCAGAAGGAAGGCAAACCCAGTACCGAATGGTTCATGTTGAAACCAGATGTGTCATTCCGAATTAAACAGATATCACAGTCTCGCTGTTAGCTAGGACAAAACGTAAAAACGTTCTTTTCATGACGAACGCTAAAGAAGAAGAAGAAGAGGAAGAAGAAGAAGAAGAAGAAGAAAAATAAAAAAATAAAGGAGATACAACTAACTATAACGTTAAGAAGAAGAAGAAAGAAATAGCAACAATACACTTAATGACGGCCGTACAGATGCAGTTGAACAAAGAAAGAAGATTGTTCCTCTAGCTGAATCTCTGAATAGATGAGCTGGGAAATGTCGTATTTCATTTATTATATTTACATTTTTGATATAAGTTGAGTACATCTTCTTCTTTTTCTTATTCTTTATCTTCGTACGCTTTCAAACATTAACTTGAATGTCTTTAAAGAAAGTTGAGGTCCGGTTGAGGTTATCGGTAGCTCCATGGAGCTTGTCTTGGATTGGAATGGGATACGGCTAAATGGGCCTTCTCTGTAACTCGTATGTTACACTTCTGCAGCAGATGTTTAACAGTCATTTTATCAATGCTGCAGACATATTCATCGGTCTGTCCTAATTTGAATTTATTGACTGTATGGTATCGTTCTTGTTGTTGTTTGCGAATGCCCATCATGAGTAGGTTACTCTTTTGTGCGCCCTGAAAAGGATGTCAAGTGGCGGGTTACAGTAGCTTTCCTCACATTTGGAGCGTGCTGATGAAGGTCAACCGAGTTTCTTCGGGCGGCTGTGCTATGCTTGGCTTCATCTGCGTGTCGCTCACTACTATAGGAATCACGTCGACCCTTCACCTCGTTAGCCAGGCTTCCAAGAAAATAGCCCGTTTCCAAGGAGGACTACTAGGAAGCCGAGGCGACGGTCTTGGCGAGTATGTTTTGCCTGACCCTGACTAACATGTCTCATTATATTTGACCTGACCAGACGTTAGTCTTCCTACCCGGGATGGTATCGTAGTCTGTTGTAACCTGGGCAGAGCTTGGAAATCATTACCATATGGGACGTGTCGAGCTTGTAGTGGACGTCATTATGTTATCCTCCTGGATGCTCCGCTTACCACTTGTGGTTCTCCTGGATGCTCCGCTTACCACTTGTCGTCCTGGATACTCCGCTAACCACTTGTCGTCCTCCTGGATGCTCCGCTAACCACTTGTTGCCGTCCTGGATGTTTCGCTAACCACTTGTTGCCGTCCTGGATGCTCCGCTAACCACTTATTGTTGTCCTGGATGCTCCGCTAACCACTTGTCCTCCTAGATGCTCCGCTGACCACTTATTGTCGTCCTGGATACTCCGCTGACCACTTGTTGTCGTCCTGGATGCTCCGCTAACCACTTGTCGTCCTCCTGGATGCTCCGCTAACCATTTGTCCTCCTAGATGCTCCGCTAACCACATGTTGTCCTGGACGCTCCGCTAACCACTTCTTGTTATCGTCCTGGATGCTCCGCTAACCATTTGTTGTCCTCCAAGATGCTCCGCTAACCAGGTGTTGTCCTGCTGGATGCTCCGCTAACCACTTGTTGCTCTGGATGCTCCGCTAACTACTTCTTGTCCTTCTGTATGCTCCGCTGACCACTTCTTGTCCTTCTGTATGCTCCGCTAACCACTTGTTCTTTTATCTGCACATGATAAACCTGGTCTCTTCACAAGTTATACAGTAAATAGGTTGAGGCAGAGTTCTGTCTTCTCTATTACCCGTTCAATTTATTGTTGACTTATCTGTGTACATAAAGTTCATAGATTTCAATGGTAATGTTTATTTATGTATTTCTCATGTATGGCCTTTCTTTCTGTCTTATACAGTTAGGCTATGAGAAACAACTCAAGAAAAATCAGCCTACAGTGTCTAGTAGAAAAGAGACAAATTCGAGGTGACAATACAAGTTTATAAGATAAGCAACGGAAAGGATAAATTAGACTACAACAAGTTTTTTAAGGTACAGCCGCCTACAAAAACAAGAGGGCATAACTACAGATTAATTAAAGAAAGGTCCAGATCAGATACTGGGAAATATTTTATTTAGTCAGAGAATGGTGAATGCTTGGAATGCATTGCCACGGGAAATAGTTGAGGCAGGGTCAATTAATGCATTAAAGAATAGATTGGATGCGCATAGGTATTTTTAGATCAAGTGAATGTAAGCGAAACTGGTTGTATGCAGCTGGTTGTATGCAGACGCTGCAGGGTACTCTTAACCAGTAAAACGACGTAAAGTTAAGTTAAGAACTAGTTTGTATTAGCAAAAACAATAAAACAATATGAATGTCTGTTGTTAACTCAACAGCTGCTTAATTCTTCTTTTCATCACCAGAAAAAAACCAGTTAGTTTGGTTATTTACCAACCTTGAATGCTGTTCACACTCAGTACCATTATCTGTTTGACGTGAATCTCGAGTGTATAGCAAACGTGTCTGAGAGTGTTTTAGTTTTAGACTGTAAATATCCTCTTAAGACATTTTTTCTAGCTGGCAGTTGTTCTAATCTCATTTCTATTCTACACAGATTCCTGTAGAAGACCTTAGTCAATGGTACTCTCTCAAAGTTGTCTTTCCTAATCAGAACCGGTTTAGTTTGAACTTTCCTTGATTTTAACAAAATGTATCGCAGTTTAGTACAAATCGACTTCCGCGGTTGTGTTTAAATTTGAGCAAAACCCCTTCGAGCAATTGAATGTGTAGATCGATAGAATAATACAATGAGTGATTAGCACTAGATCAATACCGTACTTGCATATCAGCTTATTCTGAACACATATACAGAACTCTAGTCTTTTCATAAATAAATATCTCCAGTGACAAAGTTCAGTTTCCTAATATAATAATAATAACAATAATAATAGGGTCCCCACTTTCACTCCACGGAGCACAGACACAACATTACATTTGAATTAATGATTTTTAGGATATAGGGAATCCTGAGATCATTTGTTTGTAGTCTTGATTGAATAGCGATATTGTTTGTAGTCTTGATTGAATAGTGATGGTGTTTGTAGACTTGATTGAATAGCGATGTTGTTTGTAGACTTGATTGAATAGCGATATTGTTTGTAGTCTTGATTAAATAGCGATGGTGTTTGTATACTTGATTGAATAGCGATATTGTTTGTAGACTTGATTGAATATCGATGGTTTTTGTAGACTTGATTGAATAGCGATGTTGTTTGTGGTACTGAGGTTGTCAACCCCATTACATCCTTCCCTGGTCGTCTCTATCGACCTTCAAAGAAGGCTCATCTAAGCGAGACAGCACAGGGCTGTTCATCAGTACCCAGCCGTATGGGAACATTGATAGTATGTTACGCGATCACATCTCCGCGTTTCTGCTGGTCCCTAGTTGCAAGCTTCGACTCCCTGACTGTGTTGCAGTATGTGGTGCTTCAATAGCTACTCAAAAGTACTGACGCCTGGCTCACTAAATTAGATAATGAAGCATTTTGCCAGCTTAAGAGAGTCGTAGTTACTCCCGCGCATGATTTGTTTTAATTAGAAAGTCGGACCCCCCCCCTCATTCGTACCAGTTCTGAGTTGGTTGTTGTATATTAGCCGACGTGGACGCGATTAGGGAAGTCGCTGTCGCACAGCTAGGGAGGACCACGAGAAGGTTGAAGCAATGTTACGATCTCGGTCGGCCCACCGACTAGTGGCCCAGGTATTCCCCAGATCGTAACCCAGGCCTCTTCCAAACAGTGGCCCAGGCATCTCCCAAACAGTGGCCCAGGCTTCTCCCAAACCTTGACCCAGGCTTCTCCCAAACCTTGACCCAGGCTTCTCCCAAACAGTGGCCCAGGCTTCTCCCAAACCTTGACCCAGTCTTCTCCCAAACCTTGGCCCAGGCTTCTCCCAAACCCTGACCCAAGCCTCTCCCAAACCTTGACCCAGGCTTCTCCCAAACCTTGGCCCAGGCTTCTCCCAAACCCTGACCCAAGCCTCTCCCAAACCTTGACCCAGGCTTCTCCCAAACCTTGACCCAGGCCTCTCCCAAACTTGGCCCATCTCAGTCCCGTTTCGTATCCCGGCATGCTACAGCATAATAAGAAATCGACCGATCAATAAATATAAATTCATACACAAAGATTGTGTCCGTAAACGGATGTTAAAAAATTAGTAGGTGGCGTCATCCGAGTATGTTGACTACATGCGGGGAGCAGAGGCACAGCAATGCACTCCCAACATGTGTAGGGAAATGTGAAATCTGAGACAGATTGTCAGGTTTACAAGCAAAGTAGCTGTGGTTATTTAGGAATAAGCTATATGGTAGCGAGTCATGCATGAAACAAACCGGAACATTGACAAGAAAAGTTGATGTGCTTAATGAAAAGTGAGCAACGAATGTTTATGATTGTGTGACTTACCTTTCGTCACGTTAAAGTTTTCCAGGTGAGCCGCTTTCATCCTGGCACTGAAGAAAAACTCGGAAGTGTTTCCCAGATAGTCATACTCCAAGGACAGGTCCTTGACATTGATTCTGCCGTCTTCCATGCGGAATGCGAATGGACAAAACAAGTGGTAATTCTTAAACTCGTCCTTGTCGTAGCAGTTTCCGGCTGCAAAAATGTCGGGGTCACCTTCGACGATAGATCGCACTTGGGAGTAAAATAAATATTCGGAATCCAAAATATCTTTCTCCGCCACTTTCCAGATACGTGTCAAAAAATTGGCTCTGTTGACAGCTATCAGTGCCTGGGATTTAAATCTGTTAAGGCCATACTGTTTTATAACACCTGATCCCAGGTTATAAGCCGTACCTGGGCTGCACTTGTCTTTATTTTGTTCGTACTCTTCAACCATTTCCAAGAAAAGTTCGATCTTGTCCTGCTCGTCTTTCACCTTGGGTTTATTTATAGGCTTAGGCTTGGCGGAAATGATTGGTTTTTCTTTGTCCCCGATGATATCATAACTATTGTAGTTCAAGTCGCCGTCCGGAGGCACATCTGTGAATCCCATGTAATCCAACGTCAGATTGAAGTCAGCATCCTCGGGCAAATGATATGTAAATATTGTGAAGTTTGTGTCGGTGAAGTAGTCGTCGGGGTTAACGTGGACATTGCTGGAGATGGCCACGGTCACAGTCACGATGAAGTAGGTTGTCACGTAGACCACCACTGCAAACTCAGCCGTGAGAAACTGTCGTGGCATGATGTTTCTTGGGCTTAATGCCGGCAGTGCCCTGATATAACCGAAAGGCACAGTTCGAGTTTAAAATGCTATATTGAAACTGTACGTGTGTAGCGTTTCCTGTACATGTATGCTGTAATAAAGTAAATTAACCGTTTCCTGTACCTGTATGTTGTAATAAAGTAAATTAACCATTTCCTTGACCTGTATGTTGTAATAAAGTAAATTAACCGTTTCCTTTACCTGTATGTTGTAATAAAGTAAATTAACCGTTTCCTTTACCTGTATGTTTAAATAAAGTAAATTAACCGTTTCCTTTACCTGCATGTTGTAATAAAGTAAATTAACCGTTTCCTTTACCTGCATGTTGTAATAAAGTAAATTAACCATTTCCTTTACCTGTATGTTGTAATAAAGTAAATTAACCGTTCCCTTTACCTGTAAGTTGTAATAAAGTAAATTAACCGTTTTCTTTACCTGTATGTTGAAATAAAGTAAATTAACCGTTTCCTTTACCTGTGTGTTGCAATAAAGTAAATTAACCGTTTCCTTTACTTGTATGTTGTAATAAAGTAAATTAACCGTTTCCTTTACCTGTATGTTATAATAAAGCAAATTAACCGTTTCCTTTACCTGTGTGTTGTAATAAAGTAAATTAACCGTTTCCTTTACCTGTATGTTGTAATAAAGTAAATTAACAGTTTCCTTTACCTGTATGTTGTAATAAAGAAAATTAACCGTTTCCTTTACCTGTATGTTGTAAAAAAGTAAATTAACCGTTTCCTTTACCTGTATGTTGTAATAAAGTATATTAACCGTTTCTTTTACCTGTATGTTGTAATAAAGTAAATTAACCGTTTCCTTTACCTGCATGTTGTAATAAAGTAAATTAACCTTCTCCTTTACCTGTATGTTGTAATGAAGTAAATTAACCGTTCCCTTTACCTGTATGATGTAATAAAGTAAATTAACCGTTTTATTTACCTGTATGTTGAAATAAAGTAAATTAACCGTTTCCTTTACATGTATGTTGCAATAAAGTAAATTAACCGTTTCCTTTACCTGTATGTTGTAATAAAGTAAATTAACCGTTTCCTTTACCTGTATGTTATAATAAAGCAAATTAACCGTTTCCTTTACCTGTATGTTGTAATAAAGTAAATTAACAGTTTCCTTTACCTGTATGTTGTAATAAAGAAAATTAACCGTTTCCTTTACCTGTATGTTGTAAAAAAGTAAATTAACCGTTTCCTTTACCTGTATGTTGTAATAAAGTATATTAACCGTTTCCTTTACCTGTATGTTGTAATAAAGTAAATTAACCGTTTCCTTTACCTGTATGTTGTAATAAAGTAAATTAACCGTTTCCTTTGATTGTTAATGAAGGCTTCACTAAACAACTTTTTGCATTTAATATTTATGTTTTTAAATGCTGAATAATTAGCGTATGTGTGGCAGGTCATTGAATGCGTTTGCCGTTGTGATAAAGGGACTGAGTTTGTTCTTCTGCATGCTCAAGTTTATGAAGTTGTAAATTAATCGTATCGGTATGAATTGTGAGTAGACAAAAGAGGGAACTGGTCTCCACTGCCTAACAATGCTGAGCTGTCGGTCAATGAGATTTCATATGTGAAGTCACCCTTACGATGTTTTATATCCAACTAAATCAAGTGTTCATTAAAATTATGCGACATAGATGCAGCCGTAAGATAGAAGTAGCAGCAGTTGATTCTGATGTTCACTGGAAGCGTACTTTCTGTAGCGAATTCCGATGTGTGACTACTTGACCGTCAACTCTGGCCTTGTTGTAGTATCATCTGTAGACGAGACTTCGCGTTAGCAGGCCCAGTGGATCTGATTAGAGAACGAGCAGATTATTTTACACTCAGATGGGATCCACCAAAACTGTAGTGAGGAATAGCCTTACTGGTTATGAGAAAGCTTTGCTTACGTCATGCATTAGAAGATAACTCTGATGTGGAGTTTTGTTCATTAAATGAAAGGATTTGTTCACGCACCTTCAGCTACCCAGTCACATTACGTCTATTTAACGCACAACTTTATGAAATTATTTAAGTCACATTCAGAAACAATGTATTTATGCAAACATAGTAAGCCCTTTTTAAAGTACAATTTCAACTATACATTCACATTAAACGTGTTTAAGGTACAACAGAACCTTACAATTCCAAAGTACAATTCTAGCTGTCCAATCAGATAATACCTCCGTAGGTACAGTTCTAGCTATGTAATCACATCAAGCATCTATAAGGTACAACTGTGGCTTTCCGATTACAAGAAGTCCTTTCAATGTACACTTTTAGCTGTCTATTCACATTTAACTTGTAAAGGAACAGTTCTAGCTATCCAATTACGTAAAGTCGTTGTATAGGTAAAACGCTAACTAGAAGAGCGCGTGGCGGGATGGTTACGAGTCCTGCCTGCCGACAAGGAGGCAGCATCGAATCCCGGTAGGGCATACATTGTTTTTTTTGTTGGGGGTGTAATAAAAAAACATAGCCAGCACACGACGTGGCGACAACAATGACGAACCGGACTGTAGTTCTCAGTCTAAAAGAAAGAAAAAAACCTCGACTACCCCAACAATTTCCGGTAAGATGGCGACCAAGCAACAGCTGCTCTCCTGGTCTATGATATTCGTGTGGTTTGTTCGTACCACTTCATGTGTGGGGCGCGGTGTTGTGTGACGATCATTTTCTAGCGCATCCTACGCTATTCACAGGAAGCCTCTGTGTGTAAATTTCATCGGAATTCGGAGATAAACGATCTGTTCTTCATGTGTAATAGAATACGCGTTGTTGGATAAGACGTCTCTACGTATTGCGCACCGTCCTTGGTTGGTGTGCACGACCTGCTTGGAAATTGCGTGCCATGACCGGAAGGTGTAGGGTGTGCTCATGCTTGGCGCCGCATTCTAGTGGCGCTGAGGTCGGCTAGCTCTTCCCTGGAAGAGTGAAAAGTGAAATTAGTAGCCTGCCGATTAAAGTGAGCTCACAAGCCAACCTCACCTCCTCGGGGTACACACTGGGCAACTAGAACCGTGAGGCTCTAGGCTAACGAGACAATGGCTCGCCTGGGGGGACGGGCTCCTTCAGGTTACTTGCAGATGTTGGCCCACCGCAGCTTGGAGAGGAGATGGGTGCCGCCAGATGATTTCAAGCCTAAGAATGAGGACAACAACGAAATCTATTATCGTGGGAATTTCATGTCTTCATGTGTGCCCCAACGACCTGATGGGTCACGGGATGAACTGAACTGAACTGAACCCCAACAATGGGAAAGAGTCGAATTGACAGTTTTTTGTTTATTTAATATTTATTTATTTAACGCTAACTATCGAATCACAATAAAGATGTGTAAGGTACACTTCTAGCTATATAATCACAGTGCACATCGCTAAGGCACAAGTCTAGTTATCCAATGAAATACAGCCTTTGTAATAAACCCTTTCAGCTATTCGGTCAGACGATTTCTCCTGTCAGGTAGTGGTTCTGTTTTATAACAATCCTCAGGTAAACATGAACGATTATTCAGTGGCTTGTTGTTTTGTTAAAGCACACCCAGTGATTATGGTCTCCGATTTTCAAGAAAGGAATTTCCACTTTTTCAATATTTGGACTTAATTAACTGCTCATTAAATCCTGGAATGCTAAACGTATTCTGAGCGTGATTCATATTATGTATTCTAGAACATGCAAATAATCTCATGCAATATAAAGCAAAGGTACCATTTATGGCAAATCTGTCGACATTATCAACCTGGCAATAACAGATTCCAAGTTTACATAATTCGATCAGTTATGGACACCAAATATTATTATCAAACCTTTCAGGTGATGTGTCTGTCGCATTAACACGACATTTTAATTAACTTAGCATTCACTGGTTAAGCTATGGGTGCTCCAATATAGCAGAGATAATGCTTACATCTCCAGGACACTTGCAGAATGGTATGTTTACTTGCTGTTATCTTCAGTACATGATAGAAAAGGTCGAATATAAAACAACACCCGTTTCAGAAACACTCTTTAGTCGAGCTGTCGAGTATGGCTGGGGTTATCGACTACATTCTTAGAAGAGCGTGTTTGATTGTGTTGATCAATGGAGAGCTTGATTCGTTAGGATGTTTCTTGTCATCTGCATGTGCCTGAAAACAAACAAGAAGTGTAAGTTGTATTGTGAGGATGTTGTAGCTAAGGTTGTAGCGAATGTTGTGATAAGATGAGTTGTATTATGTGGCTGTTAGAGACTGATTGTAGCGCTTTAAAATATTGTTCATGATTGATCATCAAATTGTAATAAATAGAGAAGGCCATTTATAGGCTTATCGGTGGAAGAATGGGTCGTGTACACAGGAAACAGAACAAAGGTAATACATAATTCCTGAACATATACAGATAAATAAACAAAGACACATGCAAATTAACAAGACAAACATAGATCTCTTGTGTATATAAAGAAAAAAGGTTAGTTTATTGACAACCACGATTGAAGAAAATGTTGAAGGCAGAAAGGAGGAAACGGTGAATAAAAATTGACAATTTTGGAAAGTTAGTATTCTAAAAGGTCGACCTGCAGTTGCAATTGGAGACTGTGAGGGCTCAAGTAATCCGTTAGTTGGTGGGTTTTCTGATTGTTCAAGTGGATGACGTAGGAGTTGGGCTGCAGAACCAGACCCAACTGGTTGATCAGGTGACTGTTTCACTCCGAAGAAATATCTGCCGTGTGTTTGTCTTGGGGAAGGGGGGGGGGGGAATACATATAGGTAGTTGTAGTAGTGGTCCAACAGCATGAATCCAACATTAGTTGGATATCAGACTTGGTTAAAGTTATTCTAAAGCCACCGAGTACTTTTAATTGGGAGATGTGCAGTGGTCAAGAGGTAAGGTGTCCGTCTCAGGTTCCGGAGGTCACTGGTTCAAACCACGGTGGAGACCGGGATTTTTTCACATTGAGCTTCTGGTAAAAATTGTTGAGAGCTTTGGGTAACGAGATCGGACTCCCGTATCAGTGTAAAGAACGTTAAAAATCCCCTGACAGTTAGAAATCCCTGCCCGAACACAATTCAAAATTCTAGCTAAAAATCTACCCACAAATTATTTGTACCTTTCCCCAGGTGGTTTGCTAAGAGCAGCATATAGATGGCACCTAACTGCCCGCTTCTCCTAACTTTCACTTCTCATAAAAACATAACCTACATGTTTTGTCAGAGAATAGCTGTGGGAAACATATTTACAAAAACCATTTCTATAGCAAATATTTTGTTTGCTGAGCCATAACATAATAAAACACAATAATTGAGAGATGAAGATTATAATAAAGAACGTGACATTAATCGTCACAAATCACTACATTACTCTTGTTTGACTACTACAGTACTATTTGCGAACCCATACGTTACTCTCCATTGACTGCTTTTACATTACTTTAAACGAACACATACTTTACTATGCACAAACGGAGTTTTACATTACTATTGACTAACTAAAAAAGCTGCTCACATCAGATGTATCTTGACATTATTGTTCGTAAACACACGTTCCTTTCAACAAAGGGATCTTGATATTACCCTTCACATACCCCTTCATTACCCTTCACATACCCCCGCATTACCCTTCACTGCCCTTCGCATACCCCTTCACTACCCTTCGAATACCCTTCACATACCCATTCATTACCCTTCACTGCACTTCACATACCCCTTCATTACTCTTCACATACCCATTCATAACCCTTCACTGCCCTTCACATACCCATTCACTACCCTTCACTGCCCTTCACATACCATTTCATTCCCCTTCGCATACCCCTTCATTACCCTTCGCATACCCTTCATTGCTCTTCACATATCCCTTCATTGCCATTCACATACTCCTTCATTACCCTTTATATACCTCTTCACTACCCTTCGCATACCATTCATAGCCTTCAAATACCCCTTCATTACCCTTCGCATACCCTTCATTACCCTTCACATACCCTTCATTACCCTTCACATACTCCTTCATTACTCTTCAAGGATCTTCAAACTTGGAATCACTAACCTAATATGAATCACTAATTACTAACCACCATTTTGCTTGATGCCGTGTTGTTGAATTATCAACGTAACATTATATATATATATATATATATATATATATATATATATATATATATATATATATATATATATATATATATATATATATATATATATGGTCACATATCAGTCACATACTGCCGTAATGTGTTAGTCAATAACTGTGATACATTGAAAGACTACAGAATAACGAAAAGAATGTCAAACTCTATCGTTTGAAATGAAAAAATCATAACAAATAAAAATATACATTAAATATAAATAACCATGGAGACGCATGTCCTGTTGGGTCACCATGGTGATAGTGCAAATGTACTTCTGTCTCAGAACGCTGTCCAATGTTGTGAATGGCCCCGCTGATTGCGTTATCAAATTTGTATACGACCATCAGAAAGGAGAAGTGCCAGAGGCTAATACTATTGCAGAATTCGATCGAACATCCTCGGTCCAAGCTCAATATTATTACCAGCAAGGAATAACTCTTCGATTAAACGGGAAATATCATAACAGGACATAGCTACACATGATCACGTTATTGACAAACTCAACTAGGACTTGAGATCTTAACAAGGAGACGATGACCCAGACAATTTTATCAGAACAGGAGCAAGGCAAAGAGCGCACATTTGGAAATACAGATAGACGTTACTATAAGATATATCAACTAGGTCAAAACAATTAGTTATCATATAACGTTTATCCACAAGATATCAGATAACGTTCATCCATAAGATATCAGATAACGTTTATACATAAGATATCATTTAACGTTTATCTATAAGATATCAGATAACGTTTATCCACAAGATATCAGATAACGTTCATCCATAAGATATCAGATAACGTTTATACATAAGACATCACATAACGTTAATCCATAAGATATCATATAACGTTTATCCATTAGATATCATTTAACGATTATCTATAAGATATCATTTAACGTTTATCCATAAGATATCATTTAACGTTTATCCATAACATTTCAGATACCCTTTAACCATAAGAAATTAGATAAAGTTCGAATGACGAAACCCCTTCAAACAAACAAATTACCATCAAGCAGGGCGAAAACTTGCTCACTAGAAAAAAAGCCGCAAACGCTTTTGTGGAACACTATGCCAGAGCAAACCACATCGAGGTCCCTGCAGATAGGCATACAGACATTAGTGAAGGGCAAAAGGGGCACGACAACATCAATATGGCACCAGAAGAGCATATGATGGCAAAATTGTAAATGAATGAAATGGAAGAGACCATGAGAACGTTAAAGGAAAGGAAATCTCCCGGAAAAGACGGGATAACAAACGAAATGCTGATGGGGCTGGGCCAAACAGCGAAGAGGAAACTGCTATCAGTTCTGAACCAAAGCTGGAAAAGGGGTATTGTACACCAGGCATGGAAAGACGCAGTACGTGTACCAGTACCAAAGAAAGGAAAAGACAAAACAGATCCAAATGGATACAGGCCTATCAGCCTACTGAGCTGTGTCGGCATACTGATGTAACGTATGATAAACACATACTGATGTGGCATCTGGAAGAAAAACGAATACTAATTCCACAGCAAGCAGGCTTTAGACAGCACAGATCCACTGAGGACCAGGTCATCCTCATAGCCCAGGAAATAGAAGATGCCTACCAGGCACAGAAACACACAGTAGCGGTTTGGGTGGACCTGGAAAAGGCATTTGACAAAGTCTGGAAAGATATACTTAGAGTCAAGCTAAGGAGAAGTGAAGTTTGTGGGAGAATGTACAAGTGGATCAACCACTACCTCAAAAACAGAACGGCCAGAGTCCAAGTACAAGGGCAGATGAGCAAAAAAGGTGACACTCGAGCAGGGAGTACCTAAGGGGGAGTACTGTCACCCACACTCTTCCTGGTGTATATAAACGACATTACAGAGAATATACCAAGAAGAGTCCATAGCTCAATGTTTGCAGACGATCTGGCTATGTGGACCTCTGAAAAGAATCTCACCATAGTAAGAAATCGGATGCAGCAGGCCCTAACATCGCTGGAAGAGTGGGCAAACTCGTGGCTGGTCAAAATAAACGAGGAGAAAACCACATGTAAAATATTCTCGCTTTCAATCAAACCCCAAAACACCAAATTAAGTCTAAATGGCAAATTCCTGCAGCCAAACGACAACCCAAACTATCTGGGAGTCACATTTGATAGGCGCATGACATGGAAAAGTCAGATCGAGAGAAACCGAATGAGAGCCAGAGAAAGAATGGCAATCACGAGGAAACTTGCTTGTACAAGCTTTGGAGCAGACGAAAGTATACTAAAGAAACTGTACACTGGAAGAGTGAGACCAGTTCTCGAGTATGGCATTGCGGCATGGACAACAGCAGCAAAGGCGAACTTCGATAAAGTTAGCAAACTTCAAAACCAAGCCATGAGAGTTATAACAGGAGGCATGAAGTCAACGCCAATTGTAGAACTTGAAAAGATTACAAAACTGCAATCCATGACCGATAGAAGAGACTGCAGAGCCCAGCTGCAGTCAGAGAAACTCCGAAGACTGACTGACCATCCAATGCACCAGAGACTAAACAATTTGGGAAATAGGAAACTAAAGCGAAGAAACTTTGCAGAAATAGGCAAAGTAAAGATGCACGAAGATCCCATAAACGCACTAACAACACCAAAGCCCATCACTACTGTACGAAAACCTACCTGGAGGCAGGATATATTTCCAGAGGTGGTAAAAAATATAGCAGGTATTGGAGAAAAAAAAACTGCCAGACTGAAAAAGAAAGGAGAGACACTACCCTAAGCTTTATATCGAAAAACTACCCAAGCATGGACTGGACCCATGCATACACCGACGATTCTGTAACAAACACTACACAGAACGGAGGGGCAGGAGCATTCCTGAACCTACCAAATGGCAGAAAAATAACACTGTCATTCGCTACTGGTAAGTACACAAGCAATTTCAGAGCGGAGGCAGAGGCACTGAGGGCGGCAGTGGAAGAAATGGTGACACATAAAGAAAATGAAAGCCATACAGTCCTGCTTACAGATGCTCTGGCCGTAGTCACAGCGCTAAAAAGCCAGAAAAACACTGAGCTTAATGACTTAAGAGCAGTACTCTGTCAACTATGCCAGCAGTCCGCACCAAAAAGGGTAGTGGTACAGTGGGTCCCATCACACTGCAACATCCAAGGCAACGAGGAGGCAGACAGACTGGCAAAAGAAGGCGCAAGACTACCACAAACAGATACCAGTATGACGTACGAAGAGTCAAAACGGCTTATTAAAGCCAGATACATGACCAAATGGGAAACTGAACATACCGGCTACACCAAAAACAATGCCTATTACCAGTTGAACAGAAGAGAGCATGTCGTTGTCTTCAGACTTCGCACTGGCCACAATAGACTGAGGTACCACCTATTTAACAAATTGAAGATAGGTGGTACCGACGAATGCCCGTGTGGTACCGGGAAAATGACCGCTGAGCTGCCCGACATACGAGGATCAGAGAGAGCAGATGTGGCCATCACAGTGGAACTACAAGACAAGCTCTATGGCAGTGTCGACAGCCTCAGGATGACCGCCGCATTTTTCGAAAAAATAATGGTTACTGTCTGACTGCGTACGATGAAGAAGAAGAAAAAGAAGAAGATAACGTTCATTACTAAGATATCATATAACGTTCCATCATCATTATAGGCGTCTCAGTCGCTATAGACCATGCGCGTCGCGCTGTAAGTTTTGTCCCACTCTGTCTCCTGTATTTCGACACTGTCGTCTATGGCTGTAAAGGCCGATCCGTGAGTGACAGTCCCTGCCACAAATCGTACAAACATACTGAGGAGGCTGGCTTGCGTGGCTGTTCCTTGATCCTTTCAATCCTTCTCTTGTCTTTGCAGACAGAAGACCTTTACGAGCGTCAGCAGCCACTAAGCCCCCTCCAACTGACTGTCTCCAGACAGCTCGATCCTGATCTTTTTTTTCCCAGCCCTCAGATGGGATGTCGCATGATTTCAAGCTCCTCTTGCATACGTCCTTGAATCGCAGTTTTGGACGGCCGATTATTCTAACTCCAATGGCTAGCTGTCCATAAATAATATCCTTTGGCAGCCTCTCGTCTTCTATGTGATAAACATGTCCCAACCACCGTAGACGTCGCTGGCTCCACAAAAAGTACAAGCTGTGAGTGTACGCTCTCTGTAAGACCGTATTATGTGACACTCTCTTTTGCCACCCAATCCCCAATATACCCGTACACACCACATGTGAAAGGTGTTCAGCCCCCGTTCCCGCTTGGTGTAAGTGCTCAAATTCTCGGTTCCATACACGAGAGTGCCAAGAACGCAGTCCTGATAGACCCTGTTTATGGTGTAGTGAGACAGCGCAGTGTTTTCCTAGACTCTGTTCGTCCGGCGAGCCATGATGATACTTGCCCTGCCAAGCCTACTGTCTATCTCCTTCTCGAGCGAGAGAGTGTTGCTGATGGCAGACCCCAGATAAGTGAAACTGTTGACGACCTCCAGAGTGACGCCATCAATCTTTATGGATGACGTAGTGGTAATGATCTGTGCGCATACCTTTGTCTTTTCCAGACTTATGTTGAGACCAAACTGCTTGCACCCCTCGACGAATCTGTCTCCCAGTCTCTGCAAGGCCTCCTCACTATTGGTCACTAGAACTGCATCATCCGCAACTAGCATCTCCCTAATGAGCACCATCCTCACCTTGCTCCTCGCACGCAGTCGGGACAGGTTAAACAGCCGCCCATCTGACCTGGAGTGCACATAAACACCGTCCACAGATGTGCCATAAGCGTAGGATAGAAGAATGGAGAAAAAGATCCCAAAGAGGGTCAGGGTGAGCACACATCCCTGCCTCACTCCACTCTTGATGGGAAATGTATTTGAAGATGATCCATCGTATAGAACTGAGTTCTTCATATCAGTGTGAAAACAAATTATCATGCTACTCAGTTTTGGGGGGCAGCTGATTTTCTCGACGAGTTCTTATTGATCCTTTCTACTAACCAAGTCGAAGGCCTTCGTGAGGTCTCGAAACATCATAAAGAGCGGCTGGTTTTGTTCTCTGCACTTCTTCTGGATTTGGCGTAGCGAGAAAATCCTATACGATGTTGATCTACCTACTCTATAGGCACACTGGGATTCTGGGTACACCCTGTCCGCGAGTAGTCTCAATTTAGTAGCATGTGGGCGTAAACTTCGCCCAGGAGCAAGATCGAACTATAATTATTGCAGTCCCCGCGGTCACCTTTGGTTTTGTAAATAGTCACAATGATGGCGTCACGCATATCATAGGGGACTGCACCTTCCTCCCAGCAGAGGCATAGAAGATCAAACATTGGCTGGGTAAGTGCTGATTTCCCGCATTTGATGGCTTCCGGTGAGATACCATCTTCCCCTGGTGCTTTGCCATTTGAGAGGTAGTTGATAGCCTTATCAAGCTGATCCAGAGTAGGTGGTCGGTTTAGTTCCTCTATAATGGGCAGGACCTGTAGCCTGCACAAGGCCTCATCCAGAGTAGGTGGTCAGTCAAGTTCCACTTTAATGCACAGGACCTGTAGCCTGCACAAGGCCTTATCAGTGACCACCGTTTCTCGAGAGTAGAACTCAGAGTAGTGCTCCACCCTTCTGGCCATCTGCTGGTCAAGGTCCGTGATTCTCGCACCTGTCAGAGAATTTAGGGGGGGGGGGGGAGCACCTCTCGTAGTAGGGCCCAGTGCCCTCTTTATGCCTCTATACATTCTTTAGATATTTCCCTTCTCTGTATGTAGCTAAATTTCTTCACATAGTTTCCGCCAGCACTCATTCGCATATTGTTTAGCGGTTCGTTGATTGATGCCTTAGGGCATCCTGAGGGCGTCATGCGTCCTCTCATTTGCACTTTTTTTTTATAATTTATAACTCTCTTGAACTGGCCGATATAGCTCATAGAGTATTGCAGCTCGTTTAGGTCAGTATTTGTCTGGCTCCCCTGTACCTTAACCACTGACAGTACATCTGTTAGGAGTACTGATTGTCTCTTTTCATTTATCATTAGAATTTGTGCTGCAGGTTTGAAGTCTTCTGCCGTTGCTCTGAAGTTACTTGAACATTTTTCGGTATCTTCCTGCAGTTTTGTTTTGTTTTTTATGTGTTTTTTATTGGGTTTTTTTTGTGTTGTTTTTTGGAAACAGAAAGATCCCTTCGCCTCAATTTTCTGCTGATTCATCGGTATATAAATGGGCCTAGATGCTGCTTCGGTTGGGATTCTATTTGATTTATACACTTAAGGCTCTTCTTTCTGTTTCTGTCTGTCTGCTTCTTTTTCCAATGACAGGAGTTTTTTTTCTATCAGCTGTTGAAAGCGATGTTTTCTTCATGTGTGTAGAATGCAAAGGACCATTGTGAACGTGTATCTAAGAGTATGCCTTTAATTAACTTGATGATGCTGATGATTTATAAGAAAAGTTTCTGCAAATGGAAGGTATGGGGAGACAATTTTGATAATTACAGAAATGTACTGTAATCTTTAATGTGTAATCTTGGTATTCAATCAGGCCTAACCAAGTGCCTGTTGTCAGAAAGTCACGTGTTTTAACTCATTTCGGACTTTTGTCTTCGAGGACCGTGTTGGACCAAGGGCTTTATCAGGCCATCTCTCCACTTCATTGGTGGACGTCTGAGGGGACATTTAAGTTGCAGGCCCACCAGAACGTCATTGTTCGTATCTATATGTTGTCAGGCGAGCGAACTTTATGCCAGGTTAATCTACCTTTTCTACTAAGCAGTTGCGACGATTACTGTGTTATGACGCCTGTCGGGAATTCGGTCAGACATAACAATATTGGTACCGATACCGATACCGCAAACCAAAAAAAAAACAGACGAGAAGCTGCAGACGATCAAACAATTACAATCAAGAAAAGAGATACCACAGGGTGGAATCACTGCAGAAGTAATTCAGAGAGAAGAGGAAATATTAGCACAATTAGCACAACTACTCAACAAATGCCTGATGAAGTCATATTCTTTGACTTTCGAGAAACATCCAAAAACAATTTTTATTCACAAAAAAGGAACGTTTTACAAAATTGAAATTGAGTTGTTGTTGTGAATGCCCACAATGAGTCAGTTTACTCTATTGTGCGCCCTGGAAAGGCTTTAAGTGTGGTAGCAGTAGCCTTCCTCAAATCCCAAATGGGCCGATGATAACGCACCGGATCCACCAGGCTGTTGTGTAATGCTTGACTTCATTCCCCTGTCACTCACTACTACATGGATCACGTCGATCTCGCATCTTATTAGCCTGTTTCTAGTGAGGACTATGAGGAAGTCTAGCCGTGGTGACATACATGTCTAATCAGTATGTTGTGTCAGACACTAACATATCTGATCATTATGTTTTGCCTGACCATGTCAAATACGTCTGATCAGTATGATTGCTCAAAATATTGTACCTGGCCAGACGTTTGTCTCCTCTCCCCACCTGACCGTGATTAGCATGTCTGATCAGTATATTTTACCTAACCCGGCCTTACGTGCCAATTATTGAAGCCATTAGGACACGTATTTGCCTGGATTCACACTAGGCGACGAATTGCATTTGTGTCCAAGGAAACGTGTTTCAGTTTTCCTTTGTATTAATTAGTTCGTACATGTTGTAGTGTTTGCCCCTCCGATTAACCTGGCATGTCATCGGCTATTTGAAATAGTACTTCAGATACCCTGTGTCGTATTTCTACGGTCCAGTGCACACGCATAAACTTCGCTTCATTGGTGTCCTTCGCCCTGCTTGGTTTGAGTGCTGATTTTGGCGGCGTCTATAGTAAATTACACATGGATCAATAATAGAATAACACATCGACCGAGAGAGATTGAGCCATGCCCAGTTAGTAACATCCCCAAGACACAGTCGTCCGAGAGAGATTGAGCCATGCCCAGCTAGTAAAATGCCCAAGACACATTGCCCGAGAGAGATTGAGCCATGCCCAGTTAGTAAAATGCCCATGACACATTGCCCGAGAGAGATTGAGCCATGCACAGTTAGTAAAATGCCAATGACACGTCGCCCGAGAGAGATTGAGCCATGCCCAGTTAGTAAAATGCCCAAGACACATTGCCCGAGAGAGATTAAGCCATGCCCGGTAAGTAACATGCCCAAGACACATCGCTAACACGATGAGTGATGTCTGTAATTCTCATGGCCCCTGTCTCAAGACACAGGAGTACTGGGCTCCTCAAGGCGTCCGCATGGACCGATGTCGACACACATATCATGAAACCACAAGGTCCCAGGTTCATCTTCAGATATTGGAAGTTTCATGAGAATTGTAGCTTGGAGTGCCTTTTTTTTTGTAGCAGTACATGACGTGGTAGTGGTCGGTTGGCAAAACGGGTCCCTATTTCGTAAGCGAACATTATTATTATTATTATTATTATGTTAGATTTGCAAATTGTGTGTTTCTTCGTAGTGCCAGTGATATTAATATGAAGTGTGTCTTGCTCTTTTTTGTTCTAGCATTATGTTTTAACGTTTTTTTCTAACACTTTCCCCTTTAGCGATGTCAAGCCGGAAGTTATTTCGATGTTAGATATATTATTAACGACAATTTTTAGATGAAAGATGATAACACTTCTAATTAAAGTAGAGGTGTAAGATAATTAAACTAATGATTGTGATAGAAATATAGTCTTCTTTCTTCTTCTTCTGCGTTCGTTCTCAATCTCCCTCTACCAAGCCCTGAACAGGGCTTTGCAAGTAGCAGGATGCAGTCCAGAGAACGGAATGCGTTGTGTCGCTAGTTAGAAATAGAGTTAGTGATAGTCTCAGCTTGGATATTACTTGAAGTATTGGCCCACAAATTGATGATGTTACTTTGCAAGTAATGGTCCACATAGATGTTATATTACTGGAAGTAACGACGACCATAATTATGGCATCAAATGAAATATAAATCGGTCCTCATAAAGCATATTCGTCTCGGAATTCTGCTATTAATGTCCCTGGCGACACGTAAAGTAATCGCTGCACATTATAACGATAACTGCATAAATGGCTCTTCAATGGGATCAACTTCAACACCTCTTTAGTGCTCAGAAACACTTCTAATCTCCCGCTTATCTGTACACGTCGGCATCCCTAATCGATGCAGGGATATCCGAGCCACGCTGTAATGGTCCTACGACACAACTTGCCATCAAACTCTAGAATGGACCAGCCCACAAAATGCAGTACAAATGTGCAATTGCAAGACACCGTCTCAGTTCAGGTTCCACTTAGACGATTAATCGTGGTATGTCTCCATGGTAGATGCTGCTATACAGCTTGATCTTATTCTCAGATTTCTCTCACTCCCTTGGCAGGTGGAAAAGGAGACAACGAAGAAAGGCAGGTAGAAAGATAATAGAAAGGAATAGTAGACTAGCACTGTTGATAACAGGATAAAAGAGTACGCTCATTTAGGTAAAGGGTAGCCCTCTACCAGACACTGTTGGGGGAGATGAAGTATTAACAGAATTCAATGTACGAAACCACAGTTTGTTTATGTGATTGGGTGACAGATGAGATCCGTGTAGTTAGTTACCCCACCGATACAGAAACAAGACGTCAGTACTGTGAGTTTTACATTGTCTTACCTTGTCTCTCTTTCTGTACGGTGGAGACATACCTTTCGGTGCGGTAACAGAGGCATACCTTTCGGTGCGGTAACAGAGGCATACCTTTCGGTGCGGTAACAGAGGCATACCTTTCGGTGAGGTAACAGAGGCATACCTTTCGTTGCGGTAACAGAGGCATACCTTTTCGGTACGGTAACAGAGACATACCTTTTCGGTACGGTAACAAAGACATACGTTTTCGGTACGGTAACAGACACATACCTTTTCGGTACGGTAATAGAGAAATACATTTTCGGTACGGTAACAGAGAAATAACTTTCAGTACGGTAACAGAGACATATCTTTTCGGTACGGTAACAGAGAAATATATTTTCGCGACAGTAACAGAAATAAGCTTTTCCCTCATAGTTCCGATTTATCTCTAGCCAAATATTGATAGCTGAATGAACAATATTATCTCTTCTTCTGATCGCAAAGACAAGGTTTAAGCACTGTTTTAAAGTACATTCTCGATGATCGTAGTAAAAGACTGGCAAACGGATTGGGCACTATTCCAGTCTAAGTACGTTGCAGAGTACCCAGCTGTACATTTCACCTGCCTTACAGGTAGGGGGATAGTGTTAATGGTGATGTTGTTTAGAATGGTGGGGGTGGTAGTGATTATGATTGTGATGATGATGGGGATGATGGCTATTATCCTGTAGATAGGCGTGTCAATGATGATGGGGATGATGGCTATTATCCTGTAGATAGGCGTGTCAATGATGATGGGGATGATGGCTATTATCCTGTAGATAGGCGTGTCAATGATGATGGGGATGATGGCTATTATCCTGTACTTGTAGATAGGCGTGTCAATGATGATGGGGATGATGGCTATTATCCTGTACTTGTAGATAGGCGTGTCAATGATGATGGGGATGATGGCTATTATCCTGTACTTGTAGATAGGCGTGTCAATAATGATGGGGACTTGCGGAAAAATGGAAAGATGGTGCCTCATATCCAACCTAAAGGAGTTTAAAGAAAAAAAATCTCAAACTCATTAGAATAGGAACATAATTAATAACAGGAGATTCTCAGAAATCAGACATCATTATTAGGTACTGTGCTAAAGTTAACAAAAAGAAAAAAGCAAAGATTCTGGACAAGGCTATCAAAACACTCACCAAAATGATGGAAAAACAACTTACAACTGATTGTGATATCTTTGACAAGAATTTCACACTTCCTGAATTTAAGATGACCCTAAAAAAATGTAAGAAAGGTAAATTCGCTCACTAACGAGGTGCTCTTAAATCTCTCAAATGATGAGCTTCATACCATCCTTGACCTCATTAACAAAACATGGAGTTAAGGCAAGCTACCAACAGACTGGAGAAAAGCCAACATCACCTCGGTGCTAAAGAAAGACACACCATCAAACCTAGTAACAAGCTTTCGTCCGATCTCCCTGACTTCAAACCTAGGACAAGGTCGCTGAAAGGATGATGAACAAAACGCTAGAAAGCTCCAAGATTCTTAATACAAACCTATCAGGCTTCAGATAAAATAAACAGATAATGGACCAGCTGATAAGATTTACCCAACAGGCAGGTGATGCTTTCCAGTAGAAAAACAATGTGTTGGCAACTTTCATTTACTTCAGAAAAGCCTACGATCGAGTCTGAAGAACTGGCTTCCTCTTCAAGATGCAAAAAATGGGAATATCAGGGCGAATGTACAGCTGGTTAAAGGTTTCTTCCATAACAGAACAATCTGAACAACATACAGCTGATCAACATCCAAACAAAGGACCCTGGAAGAAGGACCATCCCAGGGATCTGCGCTAAGTTGCACATTATTCATTGTGTATATAAACGACCTACCAGATGTCATAACCTGACAAAAGGCACTCTTTGCGGATGACCTGGTTATTTGGTCAAAATAAAAACATCTGAAACCCATCACCAAAAATATGAACATGAATCTGACAACCATCTCTACATATTGCCAGTTTAGAAAGCTTGAAATTAATGTAGGGAAAACTGTGTTCAGATTTTTCAGCTTAAATAAAAGGATTAAAGAGGAAAATATCGATGTCAAAATAAACGGAGTGAAATTAACAGATAACAAAACCCCGAGATACCTCGGAGTCGAGCTTGGCCCGTAGACTCACTATGAAACCTCATATAGACAAGCCGATTGAAAAAGCATGCACAAGGCTCAGACTCATCAAGCACCGCTCTATTTGTGGATCAAGATTCACTACGCC
Organism: Ariolimax columbianus; assembly: GCA_036924085.1. Taxonomy (NCBI): domain Eukaryota; kingdom Metazoa; phylum Mollusca; class Gastropoda; order Stylommatophora; family Arionidae; genus Ariolimax; species Ariolimax columbianus. The sequence goes on from JAVGWX010000016.1 coordinate 9,529,388, forward strand.
AGTTATACATTGGATATGTCCGCTCAGTGATTGACTATTCACTCCCCCTCCAAGCCATTGCAAACAAAAGCCTCTTACACAAGCTGAACAGAGTACAAAATCACGCTCTGCAGCTTACAAGTGGTGCCACGAAAACAACGCCGACAGATGCATGTGAAATTATCTCTAACATCGAACCCCTAAACCTAAGACATCAACGTTCTGTCGTGGAAATGAGTGAAAGATACTTTAGAATGGACACTACGGAGGAGAATAGGAAAATGGTAGAGCATTGGCACCAAAAGCATAGAACAAAAAAGACATATTTCCTAAATAAAAGGTGCAAGACAATATCGATAAACACCACTTGCCAGAGGGTAGAAGGCGTATGACAGTCTTCAATGATGAACCACCGTGCTGGCAGGCGACTACCCCCACAGTAAGAACTGTGCTCTCCAACCCATCTGCCGACGTGAACACTCTACCATCTTTGCTCAAAACAATCGTTTTGGAAACTATTCTCATATCCACAAAACATCCAAGTATCCACAGATGGATCTGCCACCGGGGCTACCACCATCGCTGGAGATGGCGCTGTAATTAAATACTATAACCTGCACCAAGAAGACCACCACTACATCTATGGCCGTTGTTGAGAGACCTATTCCAATTACGAAGCTGAAATAATAGCAATAGAAAAAGCTGTGTGCCGAATATTCTCAGATTTTTAAAGTAGCTCTGTACATCCAGAGTAGATCGTTGTTTTCTCAGACAAAGTCTGCGCTCCAAGCCTTGGAAAACAGAATGTATTCAGATGTTAATAATATGTACAAATTAATTGACCAAATGTCCACCTCTTATGGAGTGAAAGTAGTGCTCCAGTGGATACCTGGCCATGTTGGAATCCCAGGAAATGAGAAGGCTGATGAGCTGGCCAGAAGCGGGGCAATGCTGTCACAGCCACTACCTAGTATCACACTACAAACCTTCAAGCAAATCCTGAAAAATAATTATAGACAGGAGTGGCTAGATCAGCGGGCCACGTCCCACACAGGCCGAGAATATTTCAAAAACCAAGAAAAATAAGATCCCCAGGACCCAGTCAAGCAACTGAAACGAAGAGATCAGAGTTTGATCTTCAAGCTGAGAACATGTCATGCCCCTCTCAACAAACATCGGAATAGATTCGACCCACTATGCGAACCAAACTGCAGATTCTGCCATGAACACAAGAAGTCACTCGAGCACCTCCTGACTTTGTGCCCAAGGCTGGCCGATCTACGGAACCTGCTGTTACCACCACACCCCATCAAACACGCTCTACACATCACTACAACAATTGAGGAGGACTTGTGCTTTTGTTCGGTAGACATTGGGCTGTCAAGAGCTGCCAGCTCACAGCTAAAAGGATTATTTCATCATCACATTGAACAAACGACATTTTCGTTTCCCTTGCATGTAATAAATACAATTTTCACAAAACGAAAAGATGAGCTTTTATATTCAGTGTGTTCTCTTGTCATTCTTGCTGAGAAAATAAAATTGATTCTACGCTTACTCAATTATTCGACTGAAATAATTTACGTCACAAACTATCAAATATGAGGTTACATACGAATGTAAACATAAAACATCACCGTGAATTGTGAATATAGGTTATATACTTGCAAGGGTGACAACTTCAGTTGGTTCTGTATTCTTAAGTGGCGGACAGAGAAGAGGAATCTCCCTTTAACCATTATCGTAACATATTTTAATGACTGGAGATATTGATTTTTCTGGCTCTCAAATTGAAACCATCCAGCTGTCGCATTCTTGTTTAACTTCCTAGTTGCAATTATTCTAGAGTGACACTTACAGAAACCATTGTTCAAGGTGATATCGCTAGCGCTAGTCTGAGATAATGTCAAATGTATGACTAAGCCACAAAACGAAATATGTCAATGAATTATTAATGTTGAGGTTTAGTTATAATTTTCAAAATTACACGAATTACTAAGCCACAAAACCAAATTACATACAAACCCATTAACAAACATACTTTTGCGTATCAACATCCTTTCACAAATCCAAATTGACTTTGTCAATGATCCTACAGCGACTTGAAGAATAGCGCAAGATGGCCAAATGATAAGAGATGGCGTATCAAGAAGGTATACTCCCCCTTATTATCCTACTACAGCCAGGACAATTTTCAGTTTGGGTATGGTATCAAGATGCTGAGCAGTGCGTGAGCTGTAGAGATCAGCAACCGAAAGATGTGTCTGTTAGCTGACAAGACCCTTTTACACCTTCACGCGCTGATCCTGGATAACAGGCTGCAACATAGTAGACTGGCCAAGGAGAAGGGATTGAAGAGTGAAGGCTAACCCGGTACCAACAATCGCAGTCGAGCTATGAACTACGACACAACGCATTCCGTTCTTCAGACAACATCCTGTTTTTCTATCAAAGCCCATGTCAGAGCTTGGTAGCAGGAGACTGAGAACAAACGAAGAAGAAGAAGAAGAAGAAGAAGAAGAAGAAGAAGAAGAAGAAGAAATATCCAGTTGTGTAGGGGATGTAGTTATACTTCCATTTCTTCTCCAACAAACGTCTCTCCCATTCATCCGCTTGTTTCTCATGAACTGCAATAATGGTTCTCTAGAAGACTACCATCAAAATTATTTCATATATCAATTTCTCTCCCGTAACTCTCTTTCTCACAGCCTTTCTCTCTCTCTCCCTCTCTCTCTCTCTCTCTCTGTCTCTCTCTCTCTCACTCGGTCTCTCATTCTCTTTCTTTCTCCTCTGTTGGCCGCTTGCTTCTTCTTTTTCTTCGTGGCACGGTGAAATATTGTTATATAACCTGTATGACTCAACGAATACGACGACTGACTCAAAGAGTCACACATTAACAAGCGCTAACATATTCAGCCATCAGCATTATAGGCAGAGGGCAGAGACAAAATATAATCTCCTTTTGACAAATGCTACATTAAGTGGAGTGATGGTAAAGAAAATTAGCAAAATGGTACGCGAACAATCTCCTTTCTCCTTCTTATTCACCAAGAGCCATGTCAGCTGGTGCAAGCGATCATTTCTGCACATAATCTCCGGTTCGTTCTATAGTTGCTGAATGAAATGCAGCTACATTTTTATGACGAATATTACAATAATCTTGACAGAATCTACTTTTTTTGTCTTCAACGTTCTTTTCTCGTACTTATATGTGCATGGTTCTGCAATGTTATCACATGTTGCATTTTCTTAAAGACTGCCCAGAAAACGTTGGATACCTTGTTAGGGAGTGCATTAGCACTTTGTAGACCCAATTGTTCGGGTATGTCTACATTAGCACTTTGTAGACCCAATTGTTCGGGTATGTCTACATTAACACTTTGTAGACCCAATTGTTCGGGTATGTCTACATTAGCACTTTGTAGACCCAATTGTTCGGGTATGTCTACATTAGCACTTTGTAGACCCAATTGTTCGGGTATGTCTACATTAGCACTTTGTAGATCCAAATGTTCGGGTATGTCTACATTAGCACTTTGTAGACTCAATTGTTTGTGTATGTCTACAGTAGCCATTACAACAGTTCTGTAGATATATTACCATTGCTTTATGTATTAATTTATTTAGTTTTTGTTGTTGATGTCATTAGCAATAATATTTGTGTTATCTTAGTGCCATATATGTTAGCCCTAATGCGATATTCATGCCCAGTTTTTTAAAATAGTGGATTTCTGTTCAGTTAAGCGACATTATTACACTACTAACAGACTCAGTCTCTCTCAGAAAATGATTTAGAGTGTAGATACTGATGGTTTCTATAGCTCGCTTGTTGTACACACTCCTACTCCGCACTCTAATGTGCCCCACACTGCTAAACACGTGATATTTGAAAATTCTGCAACCAGCCAACGGAAACACTCTCAATGTGTCAACCATTTTCATTTTTGGTGCAAAGAAGGTTGTCACGAACAAATTCCAAGAAACTGACAAGAACAACAGAAAACAACACTAAAATACTGAAGCCGACAGCGCTGAAGAAGATCTAAGACACAACAACACCAAGTCAGCGAGCCGTGCCGACAAGTCTCCAAGATCCTACTTTTCCCTCAATCTGACATAACATCCACCGGATAAGTAGCTCTGACGTACCCGTCTCCCTCAATCTGACATAACATCCACCTGATAGGTAGCTCTGACGTACCCGTCTTCCTCAATCTGACATAACATCCACCTGATAAGTAGCTCCGACGTACCCGTCTTCCTCAATCTGACATAACATCCACCTGATAAGTAGCTCTGACGTACCCGTTTCCCTCAATCTGACATAACATCCACCTGATAGGTCGCTCTGACGTACCCGTCTTCCTCAATCTGACATAACACCGACCGGATAAGTAGCTCTGACGGTACCCGTCTCCCTCATTCTGACATAACATCCACCGGATAAGTAGCTCTGATGTACCCGTCTCCCTCAATCTGACATACCATCCACCTGATAAGTAGCTCTGACGTACCCGTCTCCTTCAATCTGACATAACATCCACCTGATAAGTATCTCTGACGTACCCGTCTTCCTCAATCTGACATAACATCCACCTGATAAGTAGCTCTGACGAACCCGTTTCCTTCAATCTGACTTAACATCCACCTGATAAGTAGCTCTGACGTACCCGTCTCCTTCAATCTGACATAACATCTACCTGATAAGTAGCTCTGGCGTACCCGTCTCCTTCAATCTGACATAACATCCACCTGATAAGTAGCTCTGACGTACCCGTCTCCTTCAATCTGACATAACATCCACCTGATAAGTAGCTCTGACGTACTCGTCTCCTTCAATCTGACATAACATCCACCTGATAAGTAGCTCTGACGTACCCGTCTTCCTTAATCTGACATAACATCCACCTGATAAGTAGCTCTGACGTACCCGTCTCCTTCAATCTGACATCACCCACCTGATGAGTAGCTCTGACGTACCCGTCTTCCTCAATCTGACATAACATCCACCTGATAGGTAGCTCTGACGTACCCGTCTCCCTCAATCTGACATAACATCCACCTGATAAGTAGCTCTGACGTACCCGTCTCCCTCAATCTGACATAACATCCACCTGGTAAGTAGCTCTGACGTACCCGTCTCCTTTATTCTGACATAACATCCCCCTGATAAGTAGCTCTGACGTACCCGTCTCCTTCAATCTGACATAACATCCACCGGATAAGTAGCTCTGACGTACCCGTCTCCTTCAATCTGACATAACATCCACCGGATGAGTTGCTCTGACGTACCCGTCTTCCTCAATCTGACATAACATCCACCTGATAAGTAGCTCCGACGTACCCGACTCCCTCAATCTTACATAACATTCACCGGATAAGTAGCTCTGACGTACCCGTCTCCCTCAATCTGACATAACATCCACCTGATAAGTAGCTCTGACGTACCCGTCTTCCTCAATCTGACATAACATCCACCTGATAAGTAGCTCTGACGTACCCGTCTCCCTCAATCTGACATAACATCCACCTGATAAGTAGCTCTGACGTACCCGTCTCCCTCAATCTGACATAACATCCACCTGATAAGTCGCTCTGACGTACTCGTCTCCCTCAATCTGACATAACATCCACCTGATAAGTAGCTCTGACGTACCCGTCTCCCTCAATCTGACATAACATCCACCTGATAAGTAGCTCTGACGTACCCGTCTTCCTCACTCTGACATAACATCCACCGGATGAGTAGCTCTGACGGTACCCCTTACAACTCAAAAGAAGAAATAGCAGAGAGGTAGATCAAGCACTAGAACGATTCCTTAAATCACTTCCATGCTGCTCCTTCACGGAGACTCATGGACTCCATCCCAACTGTTCTTGTCATAGATAAACTCCAAAGATTCTACTATAGACGAAGTCTACGTTGCACTAAAAAAGTTGAAAGATGCCAAGAGCCGGGCACCTGGATGATATGTCTCCAGAATTGTTTAAAATTGCAATAGATCCAATGTTGAATTATTTACAACAGTCTGGACCATATTACTGCTGCATGAAGAGACGGAATAAGGATATCCCTGTACAAATGGACGAGACCTTGAAAAGAATGCAGCAGCTACAGTCCTGCTGTATTGCTGCCAGTTCCTAGTAAGGTTTTCGTCCCTGTACCTCTCGGGGTTGAATCCACAACTGGAGAAAATCAACGCCCACAATCGTCGTGTTTCACCACATGTCGCTCAACCATTGACTTCATCCTTGCATTAACCATCCATGCTGAAATACACCGTGAATGCAATCTCCCTCTCCACGTTTCTAACATTGACTTTATGGATCTGCTCCGTGGAAGACCTTCTGGTGTCTGGGAGTCCCTGACACCTTGACGGGGTTAATAGAGGAGCTCCACCGAAACAACAGCGGAAGAGTTTCTCACGACGAAGATCTAATTGACTCATTCTAAACATCGCCTGGCGCCTGCCCGGTATGTGTCCTCACACACACGCTGTTTTGCCGGGCTATGGATTGATCCGTGCACATACGGACACGCGCAACCTGGAAGTCTCATTCGTTTGACCGAATTTTGTACGCAGTTCAGACTCTCAGACATTGACAGCCTCTAGACCTTACTTCTGGAGAACTTAGAACAGGCAGCTTCCTATGGGATAACAAATTTCCTGACGAAGACCAATATTCAAAGTCTTGGCAGTGGTCAGCAATCACACGTCAATCACACGTCAATCATATGTCAATCACACAGTGTTTGCGATCTACCTTGTCAGCAGATTGACTTCTGATGCACGCCTCCCGACTAATAGCTTCTACACCTGTCCCTGGAACTCAGGTGTGAGATAAGACAACACTCTAATTGTTTCGTTTCAGAAAAACTTGACTGTGACACATTACCTCCACTCCATCTGCCCTGCATGTTGTCTGAGATAGTGCCTCCACTCCATCTGCCCTGCACGTTATCTGGGACACATCGCCTCCCCTCCATCTGCCCTGCATGTTGTCTGAGATAGTGCCTCCACTACATCTGCCCTGCATGTTGTCTGAGATAGTGCCTGCTCTAAATCTGCCCTGCATGTTGTCTGAGATAGTGCCTCCACTCCATCTGCCCTGCATGTTGTCTGAGATAGTGCCTCCACTACATCTGCCCTAAATGTTGTCTGAGATAGTGCCTCCACTCCATCTGCCCTGCATGTTGATTGCGACATAGTGCCTCCACTCCATCTGTCCTATACGTTGTATGGGGCACATCAACTCCACTCCATCTGTCCTATACGTTGTATGGGGCACATCAACTCCACTACATCTGCCCTGCAAGTTATCTGGGACAAGATCACCTCCACTCCATCTCCCTGTACATTATCTGAGACACATCACCTCCACTCCATCTCCTTTTACGTTACCTGAGACACGTCCCCTCCCCTCCATCTCCCTGTACGTTATCTGAGACACGTCGCCTCCACTCCATCTCCTTGTACGTTACCTGAGACACGTCGCCTCTCCTCCATCTCCGTGTACGTTACCTGAGACATATCACCCCCACTCCATCTCTCTGTACGTTACCTGGGACACGTTGCCTTCCCTCCTTCTCCCTGTACGTTACCTGAGACACTTCGCCTCCCCTCCATCTTCCTGTATGTTACCTGAGACACGTCGCCTCCCCTCCATCTCCCTTTCACGTTGTATGGGACACTGTTGTCATCTGTTAACTTAAGTTAACTTAACTTAACGTCTTTATACTGGTTTAGAAGACCCTGCAGTCTGTATACAACCAGTTTCATTTACATCACGTTGTTCTAAAATCTATGCACATCAAATTTATTCGTAAATGCATTAACCGTCTTTGCCTCCACTACCTTTCCTGGCAATGCATTCCAAGCATTTACATTTGTTGTTATGGACGGTCAGCCCGTCAGGTCCTGGTTGCCTGGACTGATTTCTTGACTTGACGACATGACTTAGTCACTCAGGAAGACACTAATTGCGTGTCACGTCAGTCATCATGTAAATGTGGCCTCAAGCAGATTCTGCTGTTGGGAGGAAGTGTTAGTGGCACCATTATAAGAGGTTTCATATTTTTTGTAAGTTATGACCAGTTGCATTCCTTAATGCTTTGACTTATCCTAACTGTAAGCCAGCTGCCAATTTACAACTGGGTCTGCTCTAAAAAGTGGTATTTCAATTCTAGCATTTCCGTCCTGTCTTGGTCAGTATTGAACATCTTGCCCACACACTACGAGCATTTGGTATCTACGGCTGAACAATGGTAGTCTGACACCTAATCTCATGAATAATTTTTCGGCTGACGTAACACCCGTCTTGGTAAATTTGGTCACAGTGGGGGAACATTATTTCTGGATTCCAATCAGCAATACCACTAGAATTCATCACCTCCTTAATGTCATGGATGATATCCTAGTTGACTGACAGACATATGTCATGGATGACATCGTAGTTAACTGGCAGGAAGATGTCATGGATGACATCCTAGTTGACTGACAGACATATGTCATGGATGACAAGGTAGTTGACCGGCTGACAAATGTCAGGGATGACATCCTAGTTGACTGACAGACATGTGTCATGGATGACATCGTAGTTGATTGGAACACAGATGCCATGGATGATATCGTAGTTGACTGGCACATATATGCCATGGACAACATCATAGTTGACTGGCACACATATGCCATGGACAACATCCTAGTTGACTGGCACACATATGCCATGGACACCATCCTAGTTGACTGGCACACAGATGCCATGGGTGACCTCCTAGTTGACTGGCACACATATACCATGGACAACATCCTAGTTGACTGGCACACATATGCCATGGACAACATCCTAGTTGACTGGCACACATATTCCATGGACACCATCCTAGTTGACTGGCACACAGATGCCATGGTTTATTTATATATATATCCTTGTTCCTCATTGTTGTTTAGTTCAGGTTAGATTTTCTCATGTGTGCTGTTCTTTCACTTCACATTAACACTTGTAGACACTGCCAACATGCTTCTGAGGAGGAAAATAGTTTATGTTTTCTTCACCTTCCTGGCTCTGCAGGAGCATCGCCGCTACAACCCAACCCACGGAAACACCTTCTGTAGCAGAAACAGACAACTGACAATAGCCTCACAATGCCTCCAAATGCCTCCCATCACTGTACCAACACCTACCAGCACTGTACCAACACCTAGCAGCACTGTACCAACACTGTACCAACACTGTACCAACGCCTACCAGCACTGTACCAACGCCTACCAGCACTGTACCAACGCCTACCAGCACTGTACCAACGCCTACCAGCACTCTACTAACACTGTACCAACGCCTACCAACACTGTACCAACGCCTCACACCACTGTACCAACACTGTACCGACGCCTACCAGCAATGTACCAATGCCTAGCAGCACTGTACCGACGCCTACCAGCACTGTACCAATGCCTCCCATCACTGTACCAACACCTACCAACACTGTACCAACGCCTACCAGCACTGTACCAACGCCTACCAACACTCTACCAACGCCTACCAGCACTGTACCGACGCTTACCAGCACTGTACTAATGCCTCCCATCACCGTACCAACACCTACTAGCACTGTATCAACAACTACCAGCACTGTACCAACAATGTACCAACACCTACCAGCACTGTACCAACGCCTACCAGCACTGTACTAACGCCTACCAACCAAAGTATATGTTCTATCATTGTGTTAGAAATTTAAACTAGTTAGGCCTATGAAGTATGAGACTAAAGATAGGCCTACAATAGGGTGCTATAGAGGATGTAGTCAAAGGGGTAATTTGGTGTCAGGGAAGTGTGAAATACATAGTAGAAAAGCAAACACTAAAATGATAAAGCAGAAGCAAAAAGAGGAAAACCAACAAAATTACAAACTAAAATGTTTTTATGCAAATGTGAGAAGCATAGTAAATAAAAGAGAAGAATTGGAACTGTATGTAGAAGAAGAAAAACCAGATATAATAGGGTTAACAGAATCATGGACATATGGGGAGATTACAGATAGTGAACTTGAAATTGAGGGATATACAATGTTAAGGAAAGATAGGATAATTGGAGACAAGACTAAGGGAGGTGGCGTTTTATTATACTGTATAAATTCTGTTAATATAACGATCAAAGATTATTTATCATGTGGTAACAAAAATGAAAGTGTATGGGGAGAAATAGAAAGTGGGGGTGAAAAAACAGTGATTGGAGTGTGCTATAGATGTCCATCAAGTCAAAAAGAGGAAGATGAGGAGCTGATTAGTAGCATAGCAAAGGCAAGTAAAGGGAAATTATTATTAATGGGAGATTTCAACTATCCAGAAATAAAATGGGATATGGCAGAAGCACTTGTAGAGTCAAAACCTTTTGTTACGTGCATAACTGACAATTTTTTAATTCAACATGTAGAAGCAGCCACCAGAGGCAAAAACATACTCGACCTAGTTTTTACCACAGAGGAAAATATGATTGAAAACGTTACCGTTGGGGAACTGTTTGGCTCAAGTGACCATCAAATCATCCGTTGGGATCTTATTGCAGGGAAAGAAGTAAACATAAACACGCGAACATACGACTACTCTAAGACAGATGTTAAGAGGATGAAAGAGGCAGCGAACCACATAATCTGGAAAGATATTATTGTAGGAACAGATGTTGAACAGGAGTGGGAAAGTTTTAAAACAGTTCTAGAAACGCTAAAAGAGGAATGTGTTCCATGTAGGGAGGTAAGCCCCAAGCGTAAAAAGTGGATAACTAGATTTGTAGTGAAATGTAGAAGAGCAAAAAATAAAGCATGGCAAAAATATATAGAGGCAGGTAAATCAAAAGAAACATATGTAAAATATTTGGACAAGCAGAACATATCTCAGAAAGCGAATAAAACAGCAAAAATAGACTTTGAAAAAAAACTTGCTCAGAGGATCAAGACTGACAGTAAAAGCTTCTTTTCTTATGTTAGAAATAAACAAAGAACGAAAGACAAAGTAGGCCCTCTCATAGACAGTACAGGGAAAATAATAAGTGAGAATAGGGAGGCTGCTAATCTGCTTAATCAGTACTTTGGCACAGTCTTCACAAAGGAGGACTGCTCCGAGATCCCAGAGCCTATAGATATTTTTCAAAGAGACATGGATACAGCGGGATTAAGATCAATCTGTATTACAGAGGAAATGGTTTTAAAAAAATTGGAGGGGTTGAAAGTGAATAAATGTCCAGGTCAAGATGGTATTCACCCAAAATTGCTGTATGAAATTAGAAACCAACTAGCAAAACCATTGGCTATATTATGTTCTCAATCACTTACAAAAGGGATTGTTCCACGGGATTGGAAAGATGCAGGAGTGATCCCCTTATTCAAAAAAGGCAAAAAATCAGATCCGGCAAATTATAGACCGGTGAGTTTAACGAGCATAGTCTGTAAATTGTTAGAGTCAATAATCAAAGAAAACATTGTAATGCATTTAGAAAAATGTAATCTAATTAGAAATAGTCAGCATGGGTTTACTAGAGGGAGATCATGCTTAACAAATCTATTAGAATTCATGGAGGAGGTTACTAAAATCATAGATAAAGGGGAGCCAGTGGATGTTATTTATCTAGACTTTGCAAAGGCCTTTGATAGAGTACCTCATCAAAGATTATTTCGAAAGTTAAAATCACATGGAATAGGTGGCGAAGTTGCCAAATGGATTGAAAATTGGTTAACAGGAAGAAGGCAGAGGGTGGGCATAAATAAGGAGTACTCTGAGTGGAGTGAAGTGAAAAGTGGTGTGCCACAGGGCTCGGTTTTGGGACCAATTTTGTTCTTGATATATATAAATGATTTGGACATTGATATGAGATCCATGATTGCAAAATTTGCTGATGACACAAAACTATGCAGTAGTGTCTCATCTAAAGCGGAAGTGGATATATTGATGTCGGATCTAGATAAAATTCGAGAATGGTCTGTAAGCTGGCAAATGGAGTTTAATGTAGATAAATGTACAGTCATCCACATGGGTAGATCCAATATGGAACATAAATACAGAATGGGAGAAAACAATATTAGAAAGATAGATAAGGAAAGGGACCTAGGGGTTATAATAGATCATACAGGAAAGGTGAGTGAGCAAGTTAAGGTAGCAGTGAAAAAGGCAAATGCAATGTTAGGTATGATAAAAAGAAATATTAAACATAGGAGCAAGGAAGTGATCGTCAAACTGTATAAAGCTTTAGTTAGACCTAGATTGGAGTACTGTGTACAGGTGTGGAGTCCTTATCATAGAGGGGACATAAACATGCTAGAAAGAATACAAAAAAGAGCGACAAAGATGATAGTTGGATTCCAGAATTACAGTTATGAGGAACGACTCAGAAAAACGGGCCTACAGTGTCTCGAAGAGAGAAGAATTCGTGGTGACTTAATACAGGTTTATAAGATGATCAGAGGAATCGATAAATTAGACTATAACAAGTTTTTTAAAATACAGCCACCTACAATAACACGAGGGCATAGCTACAAGCTGATTAAAGAGAGGTCCAGGTTAGATATTAGGAAATATTTTTTTAGTCAGAGAGTGGTGTCTGCTTGGAATGCATTGCCAGGGGAGGTGGTGGAGGCAGGGACAGTTAATGCGTTTAAGAATAAACTGGATGCGCATAGATTTTAGAGCAAGGTGATGTAAATGTAACTGGTTGTATACAGACTCTGCAGGGTCTTCTAAACCAGTATAAAGACGTTAAGTTAAGTTAAGTTAACACTGTACCAACACCTACCAGCACTGTGCCAACGCCTACCAGCACTGTACCAACGCCTACCAGCACTGTAACAACGCCTACTAGCACTGTATCAACACCTACCAGCACTGTACCAACAATGTACAAACGCCTACCAGCACTGTACTAACGCCTACCAACACTGTACCAACACCTACCAGCACTGTGCCAACGCCTACCAGCACTGTACCAACACCTACCAGCACTGTACCAACGCCTACCAGCACTGTAAGAACGCCTAACAGCACTGTAGCAACACCTACCAGCACTGTTCCAACACTGTACCAACGCCTACCAGCACTGTACCAACGCCTACGAGCACTGTAAATGTAAACATTCGTGAAATAAGCCCCCAATAATTCATTTTCATGTTTAGTAAATCCCTTACATATTCAGGTAACACAACTTTTCGGGCAAGAATGTCGTAGCTTGTTCCTGACACTGACGTGCACAGACCCGGCCCGGCATGTGACTTTGTAAAATTATATACGTAATCCACTTGTTAAATTAGGCATCTCGTATGACTGATGTTAGGTAGCCAGAAGTTGTTTAAATTAAACAGTAATTTGTTTTGGAGTACCATATTGGTTCAATGGCTTCACTTAGGCCATCTCTCCGTCCCTTTGAGAGTATAATGAGACCAGGACATCACTTTGTGTGTCCATCTGTTGCCATGTAAATCAACCAGAACTGCATTGAATATAGCAAATCAGTATTTACGGCGCCAAGGAAGTTGGTGCAAAGCATGATTTCTGTTTTGTGAACTTGGTATCTTATAGAAACTGTCAATGTTCTTCACTACATTGCCATTTAAGCAATACGACGCTTTCGGCATCTACATTTTCGGAGGTTCTGTATTTTGCAGTCATAAAATATAACTTAATAAACCTATGAAGACGGATTTGTTGGACTGAAAGGTGGAAACATCGCAGTCAATCTATAAAGTAGCAACACAACGCATTCCGTTCTCCGGACTACATCTTGCTACTTGCAAAGTTTTGTTCAGGGCTTGGTAGCAGGATATTGAGAATGAACGCAGAAGAGGAGGAAGAAGAAGAAGAAGAAGAAGAAGAAGAAGAAGAAGAAGAACTTAATAAATAAATAAAAGTAAAGGAAGTGCCATAACAGATGCTGCAGTCAGGGATGAAGTCTTTGAGACGTTATTGTTCTAGGTCTCATCTATATACGAAATTGTCAGTTCCATTCATCGAAGCCTTTCCTTTCCTAACTGTATACCAAATGTTCATTAACACTTGGGTTCACTGGAGCGTGCCTGTAACGGGGTTCGATCCCGGTACCGACGCCAACAAAGCGTGAACTTCATCTTTATATAAAAGCCACCAATGTTCTCTCACACTTGTCTGAGAAATATACGTTCATGAAAGAAACCCAGACCACTAGAACACAAAATACCAGACACATAGATAATGGTGTGAAATATACTTTCTTGTCAGTGCCTTCCGGTTCTCTATACCTCCATGACAGGAAGCCCATATTATTTCCTTGACACCTGTATTTGAAATATACTTTCACGATGGGAATTTCCTAATAGTTCTCTGATATTTGTATGTGAAATATACTTTCATGAAAGGACCTTCTAATTCCTGCATGACATGGATGCCAAATATACTTTCATGAAAAGAGACCCTAGCAGATCAGGGACAATATATTTTGAGTCAAATATCCCTAGAACAATACATGAAATTGACATGCTGTTGTGAACTATGATACCTTTAACCCTGAAATTCGTTGTTACGAGAAGTGATTTCCGGGTAGTAGAAGGCTAAATATCATCACAGAAAATGAGCTTGCTGGAACGTGATTTGAACAAACACCAAATATAACATCCATAAGAGATAGTGTTTGAAACAAAACGAAAAAATAAATTCATGAACCAATGATGGACCGAATGAGTTCATGACAGATTAGGGAAATAAAGAATTAATGATCAAACGCGTGAGGAACAAGAAGGATGAAAAAGTAAGCAAACAAACAAATACACATGGAATTAACACGGTGATTGAACGACGCAACACGATAACATATGAATGACCTAACACGATCGAATGTGAATGACCCGACACGATAACATATGAATGACCTAACACGATCGAATGTGAATGACCCGACACGATAACATATGAATGACCTAATACGGTCCTATATGAATGTCTTCTTCTTATTCTTCTTGTTCTCCTTATTCTTCTTGTTTTCCTTATTCTTCTTGTTCTCCTTATTCTTCTTGTTCTTCTTGTTCTCCTTATTCTTCTTGTTCTCCTTATTCTTCTTGTTCTCCTTATTCTTCTTGTTCTCCTTATTCTTCTTGTTCTTCTTGTTCTCCTTATTCTTCTTGTTCTCCTTATTCTTCTTGTTCTCCTTATTCTTCTTGTTCTCCTTATTCTTCTTGTTCTCCTTATTCTTCTTGTTCTCCTTATTCTTCTTGTTCTCCTTATTCTTCTTGTTCTCCTTATTCTTCTTGTTCTCCTTATTCTCCTTGTTCTCCTTGTTCTTCTTGTTCTTCTCCTTGTTCTTCTTGTTCTTCTCCTTATTCTTCTTGTTCTTCTTGTTCTCCTTATTCTTCTTGTTCTCCTTATTCTTCTTGTTCTCCTTATTCTCCTTGTTCTTCTTGTTCTGCTTATTCTTCTTGTTCTTCTCCTTGTTCTTCTTGTTCTTCTCCTTATTCTTCTTGTTGTCCTTGTTCTTCTTGTTCTCCTTATTCTTCTTGTTCTCCTTGTTCTTCTTGTTCTTCTCCTTGTTCTTCTTGTTCTTCTCCTTATTCTTCTTGTTCTTCTTGTTCTCCTTATTCTTCTTGTTCTCCTTGTTCTCCTTGTTCTTCTTGTTCTTCTCCTTGTTCTTCTTGTTCTTCTCCTTATTCTTCTTGTTCTCCTTATTCTTCTTGTTCTTCTTGTTCTCCTTATTCTTCTTGTTCTACTTGTTCTCCTTGTTCTTCTTGTTCTTCTCCTTATTCTTCTTGTTCTCCTTATTCTTCTTGTTCTTCTTGTTCTCCATATTCTTCTTGTTCTCCTTGTTCTCCTTGTTCTCCTTGTTCTTCTTGTTTTTCTTGTTCTCCTTGTTCTTCTTGTTCTTCTCCTTGTTCTCCTTGTTCTTCTTGTTCTTCTTTTATCGTTTCACTTTCTACCAGGCTGTAGTACAGTGTTATGTTATGTATTTGTCTTTCCCATCTCTCGTCGACCGAGTAACATTTTTCCCCATTTTACGCTGTCTATCCATCTTTTCCTCGTTCTACCTCTCGCCCTTCTTCCTGATGTTCTCCTGTAGAAGGTTGCATGAACAATATCGTCTGGCTGCTTTCTCACAATCTGGCCAAACCAATTCGTTCTCTGTTGCTTTAGGCAGGGAATTGTTCCAACCTTCTTCTGAATACTCGTATTTGTAATTATGTTTCTCCTGATGTTGTTAGTGACTTTTCGTAGTCGCCGCATTTCGCAGGTAGTTAACTTCGTTCCTGGGCCTTATTCATCGTTCAAGTCTGGCATTGGTAGCACCTGGTTGTGATGAAGATACTATTTATCATCTGCATTTTTGCTTGGAGGGACATCTTGGGGTGTCTGAGTAGTGGAGATAGCTGATAGGTGACAGCGTTTGCCCTCTGAACGCCTCTATTGAGCCTGTCATTCTCAGTAAAAACAGCTCCCAAATACCTAAATTATTGTACCTGGTTTATTGTTGTGTAATTCACATGAATATCAAGTATGGTCTATATTTGGTGTATTGATATTCAAATGGTTCTTTGACAGTTCAAGTAGAGCGAGTCAATATGACTTTGTAGATTTTGTTCATTGTAGTGGGTCAAACATGAGTCGCCTACAAAGAGCAATTCGTTGGCAATTTCCTGTTCTGTATTTGCCTTCTGGGTGATTTTTAATAACATAGGTGACAAAGAGGAGTGGTGATTGAACACAACCTTATCTGACGCCTAATGAAATGGGGAACCACTCCGACATACCTTGTGTTGTTCTTACTGCACTTTGACTGTCCTGTTATAGGGCGTTGATGTTACTCAGAAGAGGACCGTACAGTCCTTAATCTGCTAAGATTTCCCATAAGTTACTTCTGTTTACTATATTGATCGACTGTTCTCGATCTATGAATATTGTTTGTTTTTTTGTTTTTTTGTTTTTTTTTGCGTTCGCCTTATTTATCTATTCCCCAAGGCGTGTGTGCGTTACACTGTGGTTTTTATTTTGCGCCTGTCGGCCCAGTGCATCCGACTTCAGCATGCATTTTATGTAAGGGTCTGCTTCCTCCTGCATTTTCTAAGGGTTTGCTTCCCCGGGGTAACGGCAGGTGCTGTGATGGGGATCGAACCCAGCACCTTCTGATTGTGAGCCGTGCCACTTAACCACTAGGCCACGCCGTCCCCTAGATCTATGAATATAAGGATGTTATGTCCATCATATTATATAGACTGTTCGAATATGTGTCTCAATGTAAATATTGCGTCTGTGCAGGTCTTTACTTTCCTGAACTCGAACTGATTATTTCCTAGTTGGGGTTCCATTATCGGTCTTGCTCTTCTTTCTGGTATCTTTGCATATATCTTGCCTATGTGGCTTAGAAGAAAGATTCCCCTATACGTTTCACAATCTCGCTTGTCGCCGTTATTTTTCCAGATGGGTATGAAGATTGCTCGCTGCCAGTCGGTGGGTACCTTTCTGGATGTCCAGGACACATTACATATTCTATTCAGCCAGGCCGTTGTCCTGCAGGCTAGTAGCATTTCCGTTGCGATACCATCTATGCCTGTTGTGATACCATTTATGTTTGTTGTGATACTATCTATGTTTGTTGTGATACTATCTATGTTTGTTGTGATACTATCTATGCCTGCAACTTTATTTTGCTTGCTGTCTCGCAGGGTCGCGTCAACTTTTGATTTCAATATGTCTAGCTTCTGAGGGCGCACAAGCCTAACATAGGTACATACAGACGCACACATGCATCCAAGCACTGGTTTATGCTTCCTGATATCGCCCAAAGGACTAAGGTATGGGGTGGAATGGGCGCGCCTCCGCCAGTAGAAACTAGTGAGGCAAATGCTTAAGAAACAAACAAACAAAAGATCAAGACATGATCAGCGCATAAACTACAGCGGTCAGCGACCCATAGCTGGCTGCTAGCGTCATGGTCAGATAACCAGAGCTGCCAAGACCATTCTACACCTCCACGCGATGATCCTGGATAACAGGCTGCAACAGAGCAGACTGGCTAAGTACAAAGGATTGAAGAGGGAGGGCAACCCGGTACTCAAAAATGCTTGCTGAAGTCGATGTGTTGGACCGAAAGGTGCAAATATCGCAGTCAAGCTGTAAACCACGACACAACGCATTCCGTTCTCTGGACTAAATTCCGCTACATGCAAAGCTTTTTTCAGGACTGATAGCGGGCGATTGACAACGAACAAAGAAGAAGAAGAGGAAGTATATGTCCAAGCTGCCCCCTGTTTCATCCTCCATCTGGTACTGTGCTGGTTCATACTGTTCGGGTTTAGCAACTCGCTAAAGTATTGTCTTCATCTGTTTCATACGTCTTGGCTGTTTGTAAGTGCTTCCTTGGACTTATTATTTATATTTGTAGATGGAATTCCCCCTTTCGTTGTCATTGTCTTGATACTTCACGATAAGATGTGACTGACACAAAACCATAAAATATTATGACACGATGTAATGTGAATAACTTAACTTAACGTCTTTATACTGGTTTAGGAGAATCTTCAGTCTGGATACAATCAGTTTCATTTACATTACCTTGCTCTAAAAGCTATGAGCATCCATTTTATTCTTAAATGCATTAATTGTCCCTGCCTCCACTACTTCCTTTGAAAATGCATTCCAAGAATTCACCACTCTCTAGCCCCCCAAAAATGTGCTAATTTCTAATCTAGATCTTTCTTTAGTTAATTTGTAGCTATGCCCTCTTCTTCTTGTAGGTGATTATATTTTGAAAAAAAATTGTTATAGACTATTTTTTACCTTTCCTTTTATTATCTTATAAACCTGTATTAAGTATTCTTCTCTTTTCTAGACACTGTAGGCCGGTTTTTCTGAGTCTTTCCTCATAACTGTAATTCTGGAATCCCACTATCAGCTTTGTCGCTCTTCTTTGTATCCTTTCCAGCATGTTTAAATCTCCTCTACGATAATGACTCCCCACCTGCACACAATACTCCAATCTAGGTCTAACTAATGCTTTATACAGTTTGATTATCACTTCCTTGCTCCTATGTTTAATATGTATTTTTATCATACCTAACATTGCATTTGCCTTTTTTACTGCTACCTGAACTTGCTCCCTCCCCTTACCTGTATGATCTAGGTCCCATTCCTTTTCTATCTTTACAATATTGTTTTCTCCCATTCTGTAATTATGTTCCATATTGGATCTACCCATGTGGATGACTGTACATTTATCTACATTAACCTCCATTTGCCAGCTTACAGACCATTCTCGAATTGTTTATAAATCCGACCTCAATATACCCACTTCTGCTTTAGATGAGACACTACTGCATAGTTTTATGTCATTTGCGAATTTTGCAATCATGGACCCCATATCAATGTCCAAATTTTGTATATATACCAAAACCAAAATTGGTCTCAAAACCGAGCCCTGTGGCACTCCACTTTTTATTTCACACCACTCAGAGTACTCCTAATTTATGCCCACCCTCTGCCTTCTTCCCGTTAACCAATTTTCAATCCATTTGGCAACTTCCCCACCTATTCCATGTGATTTTAACTTTAGAAATAATCTTTGATGAGGTTTGATTATTGACTCTTAACCTTTTGATGAGGTTTGATTAGTGACTCTTAACCTTTTGATGAGGTTTGATTATTGACTCTTAACCTTTTGATGAGGTTTGATTAGTGACTCTTAACCTTTTGATAAGATTTGATTATTGACTCTTAACAATTGACAGACTATGCTCCTTACAATCACCGGTCAATAATTTGCTGGATCTGATTTTGTGCTCTTTTTGAATGAGGGAACCACTCCTGTATCTTTGCAATCCGGTGGAACAATCCCTTTTGCAAGTGATTGAACAAAATATAGCCAATGGTCTTGCAAATTGGCCTCTGATTTCAAACAGCAATTTTGGATGAACATTATCTCGACCTGGATATGTATCCACTTTTAACCCCTCCAACTTTTTATAAACCATTTCCTCTGTAATACAGATTGATCTTAATCCCACCGTATCCGTGCCTTTCTGAAAGATATCTACAGGCTATGTGATCGTGTGTATACTGTGCAAAAGTACTGATTGAGTAGATTAGCTGACTCCCTATTCTCACTTAATATTTTTTCTGTGCTGTCTATGAAAGGGCCTACTTTGTCTTTCGTTCTTTGTTTATTTCTAACATAAGAAAAGAAGCTTTTAATGTCAGTCTTAATCCTCTGTGCAAGTTTCTTTTCAAGTAAATTTTTGCTGTTTTATTCACATTCTGAGCTATGTTTTGCTTGCTCAGATATTTTTAATATATTTCTTTACCAACCTCTAAATAGTTTTCCGTTCTTTATTTTTAGCTCTTCTACATTTAACTACAAATCTAGTTATCCACTTTTTACGCTTGGGGCTTACCTCCCTACATAGAACACATTCCTCTTTTAGCTTTTCTAGAACTGTTTTAAAACTCTCCCACTCCTGTTCAACATCTGTTCCTCCTACAATATCTTTCCAGATTATGTGGCTCGCCGTGTCTTTCATCTTCTCAACATCTGACTTCGCATGTTTATGTTTTTTTCTTTTCCTAACGGATGATTTGATGGTCACTTGAGCCAAACAGTTCTCCAACGGTAAGGTTTTCAATCATATTTTCCTCTGTAGCAAAAATTAACTCGAGCATGTTTGGGCTTTTGGTGGCTGCTACAACATGTTGAATCAACAAATTTTCTGTTTTGCACTTAACAAAAGGTTTTGACTCTATAAGTACTTCTGCCATATCCCATTTTATTTCTGGAAAGTTGAAATCCCCCATTAATAATAATTTCCCTGCACTTCCCTTTTCTATACTACTAATCAGCTCCTCATCTTCCTCTTTTTGACTTGATGGACATCAATAGCACACTCCAATCACTGTTTTTCACCCCCACTTTCTATTCCTCTCCATACACTTTCATTTTTGTTACCACATGATAAATCATCTTTGATCGTTATTTAAACTGAATTTTTACAGTATAATAAAACGCCACCTCCCTTAGTTTTATCTCCAACTATCTTTTCTTTCCTTAACATTGTATATCCCTCTATTTCAAGTTCACTATCTGCAATGTCCTCATATGTCCATGATTCTGTTAACCCTATTATATCTGGTTTGTTATTCTTCTACATACAGTTCCAATTCTTTTATTTTAGGTACTATGCTTCTCACATTTGCATTAAAAGATTTTAGTTTGTAATGTTGTTGTTTTTCTACTATTTGCTTTTGCTTCAAAATTTTTATTTTCTCTTTTCCACTATTTATTTCACACTTCCCTGACCCCAACTCTTCCCACTGACTACATCCTCTATAGCACCCTATTTTAGGCCTATCTTTAGTCTCATACTTTATTGGCCTTACTAGTTTAAATTTGCAACACATTATTTAAACACATACTTTGCTACAACATGCTGTCCTATCTCATTTAGATGTAAACCTCTCCTGTCTAGCATTTTACTTTTGTCTACTTTCATATCTATAAACTCCATTTCCATGTCCGCACACATCACCTGCCAACCTAAGGTATTATCTTATTATCTGAATAGTCTGACCTATTTGCTCTGTCTAAAATACCCATCATTGTGACCTTTTTTAACGTTTTTTCCTTAAGTGTTTCCACACGACTCTTGTTTTTTGCATAATTATCTATGTACCATTTGTCTTTACATTATTAGTTCCTACCATTACCATAACATGACTGTTTGCTCTGTCATCTATCCTCTTTATTCTCCCCTCTATGTTCTCAATTTTTTGCTCCCCCAATGTCCATTTTTTCAAACATTTTGTGTTGTTAGACAAATGTCTGCCTACCTCCCTCACCATTGAATCCCATACTACCAATACTGAACCCTCACCTATATTTGCATATTTCTCTGCAAAGCTCTCTGCCCTGTGTACTATTTCCTCACTAGAATCTCCCTTACTTACAATTTCTATTTCCTTCTCTAACCTACATCTAACTGACAGTGGTTTTATTTTATCACCTCGACTACCAAACTGCAGCCTCTTGAAAACTTCCCCAATTTTCTATTGTTTCTTATATTTTGATTTGCCTCTTTTCTATCTCCTCCAAGCTCTTCTCATCTGTCCTAATATCGCACTCCGTTCGAGCCGGCCTCTCTTCGACTCCACATATCCTACATACAACTTTTACTTCATCTTCCATCAGTGTAACTAACCATACACTAATACAAACATTGCCGCCACACAAATCAGACAATTTGTCCTAGCCTTTCTTCGTAGCCTTTCGTCTGGTCTTAGCGCCATACTAATTATGCTATATATTATCGTTAGCTAATAAGTTATACTAATACCTGATACGATGTATACTTGTTAAAGCAACACCGAAATTTCGCTGGTATTTACCTTACAACAACTGTCGCTAACTCCTAGGCCTACACTTAATTTACACAGTTCACTAACCTACAGACAGTTACTACCGCTCACTATACTACGCTATTTAATTCTGTCAAGTCACTAACTATCTGTAACAACCAGACCACTATATTTGAAAACATGTATGTTACAGTAAACTACAATTACAACTACGTTATTGTTACACAAATTTATTCTCAACACTAATACTTATCTGGAAAATATATAGATCTCTGTACTGTCAATTCGAATCCACCACCCTCTTGAACAGCCGGAAGTTGAATGAACTAACACGATTAAAAATGAATGAACTAAACACGATACAATGTGAATGAACAAAGGCAATAAAATGTGAATTTACCAACATGGTAAATTGTGAATGAACCAACATGATAAAATGTGAATGAACCAACAAGATTAAAATGTGAATGAATCAAGGCGATAAAGTATAAAGACTGAGTAAATGGGCGAATAAATCCATGACAAACAAAAAATAACACAATAATTGATGGATCGAACAATTTAGAGCGTGATTGACTGAGCAAATGGGTGAATTACTAAGCAAATAAATTAACGACAAATCAGACCTCGGAAGTGTGACTGGAAGAGTAACAATGTGAAGTAAATAATAAGCAATGTATTAAATTATTGAATGAATGACCATTCACATATATAAACAACTAAAGAAAAGAACGATTTATTGGATGAATGTCAGAAAAAATACATTTCCGAACAATCAACAGTACAGAACGCCATATTTCAAGTCGAGAAATGAACAGACCAGGCAAGAAAACTGATGACGTGTCAACATAAAGTGTTAGCTCATGAATTATTCATTAAGTTGCTAGATCCCCTGATGTTGTTCATTGGTCATCACACACCGCGCGCTCACGAGTAAAAGTGCAGCCCATTCTTTACAATGATAAGTTATGCAAATTTGGAGTGCCCACGAAAGCAGACGACATGATAATTATAACACATTCCTTCTGGAATGACATGTGAGATGCCGCTTGGTTCCCAGGTACGCAGACCTCTAACCTCAATGTCACTGCAAACTCACTGCAGACGCTGCATTTATTGAAGTTCTCTGCAGAGTCTTCTAAACCAGTATAAAGACGATAAGTTTTACGTTAAGGTGCATTATTGTACATCAGAGAAATGACTATGGAAGGAAATAGATGTGGAAAGATATTAGGGAGCAGCAAATTAGTAGTTATAGTGTTAATAAATGGGGACATATATCTCCACGTAATGTCTTCGTTTATTATGTTTCTTTCTTTTCCCCTTATTAATACTACACAGTCTGATCATCGTGAACAAGAGTTATTCACCTTTTAAGCCTGTATAATACACGATGAATTAATTATACATATATATATGTTTGTATGTATAATATTGATACATTTACGAGATTCCAGAGTTACGATACGTCAGACGATACAGTGATACTATCAAGAAGTGCAGAAAGGCTAAAGCAGCTAATTTCAGTTGTAAATGGGCATAGTAAAGATCAAAACGTGTTTACAAACATAAATAAAACAAAGATAATGACCACCGACAAAACACAATGTCAACATAAATTTACAATGGGTGGTGAGGAAATAGATCAGGTCACACATTTTGAATATCTGGGCTCCAGAATTGACAAGAATGACAACTGCTCGAAAGAAAGCAGAAGAAAAATAGCCATGGCAATGCAGAGAAATTATGGCAGAGCACCAACAAAACGACAAAAGTAAAAGTCTTGAGAGCCTATGTTTTTCCTGTGGCAGCTTTTAGCTGTGAATAATGGACGACTACCAAAACTTCTAGACAAAGAATCGAATCCTTTGAGTCAAAATGTTACAGAAAGATCCTCAGAATACCCTGGACAGAGAAAAAGATAAATGTAGATATTCGGCAAGAGTTAAGCATAGTGGAGAACTGATTTGTCAATTCCATTATGGCCAGAAAATGTAAATACTTTGGTCACATCAAGAGACAAAGCGGTCTTGATAGAACATTGATGGAGGCTATGGTACCATGCAGGAGAGAAAAGGGTAGACCAAGAAGACGATGGTACTAAGATATCCAGGAATGCCTGTTTGTGACTGTGCGGCAGCTGGAGTTTTGACAGGGAAAGAGTTTCTTTCAGACAGACTGTGATGGGAGCCGCGTTCTAATAAGGACACGCTACATGATGATGATGTATAATATTTATGCAGAGAGAGAAAGAGAGAGAGAGAAAAAGAGAAAGAGCGAGAAAGGTAGAGAGAGAGAGAGAGAGAGCAGTTCTGATAACGAAACCCTTAATAATGCAATCTTTCATTCTTCTTCTTCTTCGTACGCAGTCAGACAGTAACCATTATTTTTTCGAAAAAAGCGGCGGTCATCCTGAGGCTGTCGACACTGCCATAGAGCTTGTCTTGCAGTTCCACTGGTGATGGCCACATCTGCTCTCTCTGATCCTCGTATGTCGGGCAGTTCTGCAGCAGATGTTCAGCGGTCATTTTACCAGTACCGCACGGGCATTCGTCGGTACACCCTATCTTCAATTTGTTGAATAGGTGGTACCTCAGTCTATTGTGGCCAGTGCGAAGTCTGAAGACAACGACATGCTCTCTTCTGTTCAACTGGTAATAGGCATCGTTTTTGGTGTAACCAGTATATTCGGTTTCCTATTTGGTCATGTATCTGGCTTTGATAAGTCGTTTTGACTCTTCGTACGTCATACTAGTATCTGTTTGTGGTAGTCTTGCACCTTCTTTTGCCAGTCTGTCTGCCTCCTCGTTGCCTTGGATGTTGCAGTGTGATGGAACCCACTGTACCACTACCCTTTTTGGTGCGGACTACTGGCACAGTTTGCAGAGTGATGCTCTTAAGTCATTAATTAAGCTCAGTGTTTTTCTGGCTTTTTAGTGCTGTGACTACGGCGAGAGCAATTGTAAGCAGGACTATATCGCTTTCATTTTCTTTGTGTGTCACCATTTCTTGCACTGCCGCCCTCAGTGCCTCTGCCTCCGCTCTGAAATTGCTTGTGTACTTACCAGTAGCGAATGACAGTATTTTTTTTCTGCCATTTGGTAGGTTCAGGGATGCTCCTGCCCCTCCGTTCTGTGTAGTGTTCAATCTTTCATTCACTTTGTAGTACATTAGTCAATCCACCCATTCCTTCACGCATTCATTATTTCATTCATTCGTTCAATAATTCATAAAATCTTAACATCTGTCATTCCTTAATCACTATGTTTGTTCATATGTTCAGATACTGATTTTGTCATTCATTCAAGAATTATTTTGTTAATTCAGTCATTCACTCATCAATTCCTTCACCCTTCTCTTCGATCGGTCTATCCATTGTTGTTTCACTCTTGTGTCATCGATTTGTTTATTAATGTCCCTATTCGCTGAGACGCTCATTCACCAATTCGTTTAGACATTTACTAATCTTATGATCCCACAGTCAATTTAATTATGTATTCTTTCGTCGAAGCATTACTATTTTCTTCTGTCATTCATTCATTCAATGGTTTAGTTTTACTTTCTCTCTATTCAAATTGTACGTTTGCTGACGTCATTTACAAAAACATGTAAACAATGGGCCTGTTTGTTTCGTTTCGGTAAATTAATTGAGCCCCAATACTAAAGGGATAATGAAAACTAACTTTTTAAGGTGTGTTTATTTGGTGACGTAAATGAAAAGCGACAATCATACAAATAACAGATTAATATAAAAGTTAAAGAAGACAGATTTGAAAACTGCATCCTCCAAAACATTTCTCCTGTACAATTAAGAGCTGCTTTCGATATAAATTCAACTGAAAGTAAACAATAGTCATTATCATAATCATGCAGCCTGTCCTTTGCAGAACGTCGCTGTCGTGACAGCCTGTCTGTAGGAAACTATCTTTCACAAGTCTTCCTTCCTGCCTGCTCCAAGGTCAAATATAGCGTGACAACCTCCCAGGTGGCGGGGAATGTTAGGCGTATGTAACTGCAGATGAGCCGAGAAAATAAAAGGAGCAAAGAGATACCTCACTCACATACATATGCTTCGTTTCTGGCAGGACGTGACGATCCTGGGATAAAGACACACTGGACTGCCTCTCTTCCGAGATACTTGAAAAACTAGTATATACAGTCCATTATATCATATCAAATCATTACCACACCCTATAGACACGAGCGGGGTAGACTCGATAGTCCTGCAAGACAACTTCCCTAAGAGAGATAACTCTGACCACAAACAACTGCTGCCTTGTAGATAGGCTGGGGACAGCCAAAGGCTAAGGAGGGCATCCCTACAGAAACGCCTGTTGAAATCGGATGTACTGGGCCACAGGCTTAACAAAGTAACACAGTGCAACGTATATCGCTGTAACCAGCGTACGAAGAAGAAGAAGAAGAAATTTAGCGTCTACTTGATGTCCTGAGTCTATCCTTTTCTCGGTCGGCCCATGCCTCTCTTTCCTGTGACCATGGCTTTCATAACCACTCTCTCCAGTCCGTTGTGTCGCTTGACGTGTCAAAAAAACCTGAGTTTTCGGGTCATTACGTAATTTATGAGCCAATTCTCCTCTTCATTGAGGTCTTGCCGGATGCCGGAGACAATAGTAAATATAAATATTATCAATGCATATGCAGACTGTAAAAAGTTACCGAATAGGGTTATTGGTGGTGTTTGCAACCTCCTCATGTCATGTAAAACGCATTCTTACAGAACGCAGGGACACCTGTAAGTAGGTCATGGAAAGTGGGTCAGTTCAAGAGTTTTCTCAATACTTCGTTTGAGTCGAATAAAATAGCCTTAAATAAATGTACGTTAACGGCTGAGATTTTAGTAGTGGTAATGGGGAGAAAGACTAACGCCTGGTCAGGCAAAATAGACTGATTTGACATGTTAGTCAGGGTCAGGTAAAACATACTGGTCAAGACCCTCGCCTCGGATTTCTAGTAGCCCTCCTGGCTAATGAGGTGAGATATCGACATGATCCCTGTAGTAGTCAGTGACACTCAGATGAAGCCAAGCGTAGCAAAACCACCTGGAGGACCCCGGGACACCTTCATCAGCACGCTCGAGATGTGAGGAAAGCTACTGCGACCAGCCCGTTAATGCCCTTCTGAGGGCACATTAACAAGTATTCTACTCATTGTAGGCATTGGACACAACAACAAAACTAATGATGCTAAGTTGATGTGCGCATGAGGTAGGACACAGCGAGGATAACGAGGTGAATGGTTACAGGGGAATGGTCAGATTCACAAATATTAACTAGTTTTTTTTTATGATAACAGTTTAAGTGAGTGTTCGTACATGGTCAGTGATAGAGACATCAAATAAAATAGGCATGAGACAACATAGACATGTCACAACAGACATGTGACAACAAATCGCATGTTTTTGTCAGGTCAATAGTACAGACATACATAAAAACATGTCTATTTCATCTAAGTAAAACAGACACGATATATCAATGACACTTGGTAAAACAACACATGTTTGTATCAAGTCAATGACACAAGATACCAATTAATATAAACCATGCCCCCCATCAGAATATTAACACAAGACACAAAACAACATAGATCGTATTCACGTGAGAATAATGACACATGACACCAAATAAATACCATGCCCACATCATATCGATGACACATGACACCAAACAACAAAGATCATGCCCTCCATCAGATATATGACACATGACACCAAACAACAAATACCATGCCTCCATCAGATGAATGACACATGACACCAAACAACAAAGATCATGCCCTCCATCTGATCTATGACACATGACACCAAACAACAAATACAATGCCTCTATCAGATCAATGACACATGACACCAAACAACAAATATCATGCACCCATCAGATCAATGATACATAAATGTGACATCACGTTATACCAGCCTTCCCCGTATTCACCTTCGGCTGCTAGTGACAATCCCTACTATAATTGATCAACTCTTGTCGTGGCATCTGCCTCCTGAGGAATTCATCTGGGTTCAGCCTATCGCTATGTACTGGCAAAAATTGACGTTATTGCCCAGACCGTCTCAGTTTGATGGAGTCAGAAACCATCATATTTGTGTTTGCATCCCTGTGGGACTCAACGACTAACATGGATGTTTCACAAACTCAAGGCTAGAACGATATTTTCTCCAGACTGAACGCTTAAATTTCAATTATATTTTCAGCTCAGAAACAAAATGAGTGTGATTTTTTTAGAGAAAAATGTTTGCAAGTATTGGCATCAACAAAAATGGACGCAAGGACCTCAGCAGTTTTTTGTTGTTCTTTTTTTTTCGCTTGTTTTTTTAGAAAGAAGTATTAGTGGTAGGTATGTATTGATTGAATATCAAAGTGGTACTCCTGTTGGAGAGGTAGTAATGATAGAGAAGTGGTAATAGTAGTAGTAGTAGTAGTAGTATCAGTAGTAGTAATAACAAGAGCAGCGGTGGTAGTAGTAGGAGTAGTAGTAACACCAAGAGTAACAGGAGTAGTAGGAGTAGTAGAAGTAGTAGTAGTAGTAGTAGCAGCGTTAAAAGTACTACTAGTAATAGTAGCAGCAGTAGCAGTAGTAGTAGTAGTGTTAGTAGTAGTAGTAGTTGTAGTAGCTTCAATAGTACTAGTAGTAGTTTTAGTAGTAGTTTTAGTAGAAGCGGAAACGGTAATAGTACTACTAGTAGTAGTAGTAGTAGTAGTAGTAGCAGTAATTGTAGTAGTAGTAGCTGCAGCAGCTTCAATAGTAGTAGTATTAGTAGTAGTAGCAGTAGCAGTAGGTGTAGTAGTAGTAGCTGCATTAGCTTCAATAGTAGTAGTATTAGTAGTAGTAGCAGCAGCAGTGGTAATAGTAGTAGTAGTAGTGACAGTCATGCTTGACTACAGTATGATGCATCCTTGAAGTGGTAGGTTTCTACTGGGTTTCGGTTTTACTTTTTCATTGAGTCAGTACCTTTCACCCCTTCGTATTACAAGAACTTCTTTTCATTTGGTCTGAGCTGACTCTTCAGATTAGGACCACGGTAACCTTCCACGCATGTGGTAAAGTGGTTGAAGAGGTGAGTGCGTTGCACTTGCAACCTCATCATGATAAATCATAGTTATTGAGACCACCACAACAAATTGTCGGATGCGGACTTCCTATAGACCAGATTTAGTGGTAAGACCTATGTTTCGCTTCAAGGAATGAGACGAATACATCATCATAATTTATAGATCCTTCCAATCCTACGCATATGGGTCATAGTCTCGGGGAGGAAAGAATAGGACAACTACATCGCTCTATCTACTTTGTAAAATGGAGAAATGGGGTGAGGTTTTCTCGTCTTGCACATAGAAATCATTAAAGAAACACAGTTGCAGGATCGCCTTTTCAATGCTTTGGCACAGGATGTCAACGATGAAAAGGAGGTCGATTCAAGTGTGGTAGTAGCCCATTCTCCTGCTGGAACATTTAATAAAAAGAGGACGGTGTGATGTTCCTGAGTGATCTCTAGAAAGCCATGTCGGACGTTTTTAGTTTTCCCAAGCGAGGCATGTCTGACGTTTTTAGATTTTCCCTAGCAAGGCATGTCGGACGTTTTTAGATTTTCCCAAGCAAGGCATGTCGGACGTTTTTAGATTTTCCCTAGCAGAGCATGTCTGACGTTTTTAGATTTTCCCTAGCAAAGCATGTCGAACGTTTTCAGATTTTCCCTAGTAAGGAAGACTTGATGCACGTTTGTATAGATCCTAGCAAGGCGTGACACACATATTTATAGATCCTAGCAAGGCGTGACACACGTTTTTATAGATTCCTAGCAAGCCGTGACACACGTTTTTATAGATTCCTAGCAAGGCGTGACACACGTTTTTATAGATTCCTAGCTTGGCGTGACACACGTTTTTAAAGATCCTAGCTAGGCGTGACACACGTTTTTGTAGATCTTAGTAAGGCGTGACACACGTTTTTATAGATTCTAGCAAGGCGTGACACGTATTTATAGATCCTAGCTAGGCGTGACACATGTTTTTGTAGATCTTAGTAAGGCGTGACACACGTTTTTATAGATCCCAAGCAAGGCGCGACACACATTTTTATAGATCCCTAGCAATACGTGATGCAGGTTTTTTTGCAGATCCCAGCAAGGTTAGATGCACGAGAGCAAGACCATGGTATTCTGAAAATGACTTGTTAAATAAACTGCTAACTAAACAACACATATAATATTATGATGAACAAAAGAGAATAAATCAGAACATCAGAAGTAGGGTGGAACTATTCCTTGCGCAGAATACAAAGTAATGCAGAATACAAAGTAATGCAGAATACAAAGTAATGCAGAATACAAAGTAATGCAGAATACAAAGTAATGCAGAATACAAAGTAATGCAGACTATAAAATGCTTCGGTTGTATCAGGAAGAAAGAATGCATCTTTACCAGCAACCTCCACGCGCAGACATTTTAAGAATATGTTTTGCTGTGCACGAGAAAGCCCATATGGCAGATGGATAGATTGTGTAACATAAATCCTGTAACAAACGAGATAATAGCAGTTGACGTATCACACGTCGCAGATGCATTGATTGTGTAACATAAATCCTGTAATAAACGAACTGATAACAGTTGACGTAATCCACGTGGCTGAAGAGAAAAAACAACTGCAGCTCCCCACGACACTTATCATTAGCAATTAACTCATTACACCCTAACATGTCCAATACATTTCCTTTGATAACCGAAACTATAATTTTGGGTAATGCAAAAGTTCACTTTATTTTATACAAGAACATCATAAAATTCTCGTTTGTAAACAAAAAGTTTATGAGTAACGCAGAGAGGTATATTCCTGGTTTGATTAATATATTTCTTATTTCGTAGCTTAGGATGTAAAGGGTTAATGTATACAGTTAGCGAAGCACGTTCAATAATGAAACGGAGGTCTTAACAAGCTGTTTTGTTAACTTAACTTAACTTAACGTCTTTTTACTGGTTTAGAAGACTGCAGTCTGTCTGCAACCAGTTTCATTTACTTTACCTTGCTCTAAAAGCTATACACATACAATTTATTCTTAAATACAATAATTGTCCCTGCCTCCACTACCTCCTGTGGCAAAGCATTCCAAGAATTCACCACTCTCTGACTAAACAAATATTTCCTAATATCTAATCTGGAATTCTCTTTAGTTAATTTGTAGCTATGTCCTCTTCTTCTTGTTGGTGGTTGAATTTTGAAGAAAAAAACTTGTTGTAGTCTAAATTAGCCGTTCCTCTGATCTTCTTATAAACCTGTATTAAGTCACCACAAATTTTTCTCTTTTCTAGACACTGTATGCCGGTTTTATGAGTCTTTCCTCATACCTGTAATTCTGGAATCCCTCTATCAGCTTTGTCACTCTTTTTTGTATCCTTTCCAGCATGTTTAAATCTCCTCTACGATAAGAGCTGCACACCTGTACACAGTACTGCAATCTAGGTCTAACTAATGTTTTATACAGTTTGACTATCACTTCCATTGATCATATGTCTAATATTTCTTTTTATCATACCTAAAATTACATTTGCCTTTTTTACTGCTACCTGAACTTGCTGTGACGACAAAGTTTAAATCAAGATACTTCCAAAAACATGTCGTAACGTGGAGCACAATCACAATAGTAAAATAAAATATAAAAACAGTGTGAGTGTGTCAGAAACATATTAACGTCTAGAGAGATCATAAGCAGCAAAAGAATGACAAACAACTTGGGTTTCAAATGTACCGTCTTCTTCTTCTTCTTCTGCGTTTGTTCTCAATCTCCGCCCTCTAAGCCCTGAACAGGACTACATAAGTAGCAGGATATAGTCAGCAGGACGGAATGCGTTGTAACTAAAGAATGGGACATGTTTGTGTTGGACAATATCAGCAAAATGTGGTAGGTTATTATCGAATGATATTGGCAGAATGTGGCAAGTTCACGTCGGGCAGTAGCAGTAACTGAAGAAAATGACAAGATTATGCTGGGCAGTAACTGAAGAAAATGAGAAGATTTTGTTGGACTGAAGCTGAAACCAATATCAAGATTATGTTGGACGAAAGCTGAAAAGAATGTAAAGATTATGTTGGACAGTAGTTGAAAACAACGTCAAGACTATGTTGCACATAAGCTGAGAACAATGCCAAGATTATGTTGGACAGTAGCTGAAAACAATGTCAAGATTATGTTGGACAGAAGCTGAAAACAATGTCAAGATTATGTTGGACAGTAGCTGAAAACAATGTGCATGCATTGAAGACAGTGATAAGTTTGTGTTGGACAGTAGGTGAGAAAGAGAAAAGTGACAGAGTTCATGTCAAACAGTAAGTAACTCAATACAATAGCATACGGCGCTGTTTAATAATCCATTATTTCGTCTTATTATTTGATATAGCTACTGCCATTATCCTATTTCTATTCTACCCTCTGGTATAGTTTCATCCCATTCTCAAGTCTTTTGCTGTCATGTACCACTGTGTAAGTATATATCATGCTCTGTTCTATGTATACCCCTTTTCATTTTTCTATTTCTGTCACTTCTCATATACTATTTCTATCATGACAGGTGCTCCATTTAAATCACATCCAATATACCCTATATATTCTAATTATATCACATCTTATGTACGTTTTTCTATCCTGTTCTCTAGAAATAATTCTAATTCAAACTTGCTCTGGTCAAACATTGGCCTAGCAGCGCCCGCCAATATCGCCAATTCTAGGGCTGAGTGTTGTACGCGTTTAATACAACCCAATACGAGTATTTCCAGAGACGTCCACAAATCGACCCACCGAGCAAATGGTAAATATCGAGACCACCAACAACATGGAGGCAAACCGAATAACAGGCTATGGATCTGAGTTTGGGATAGTGGAAGACGGCACAATTGGTCGAATAAATAGCTAGGATGTAGATATTGTATAGATGAGATGCTTGCGGAAACAAAGAGGACATCGCCACTAGAAAACGAAGAGCAAGAAACAAAGAAATCCCACAGAAATGATAAACCATGGCATGAATGGCATATACTGACAGACATACAATGAAATAGGTTGTACAGATTACAGCAATGTCTTCAAATCTAAGTAGAGTTTGAGCTTATAAGGTCAGACAAGAAAGCTTATTAGCAGGAAGAAGATCACGGGGTGGATTAACAGTGTTAAAGATGCACTACAGAGGCATAGATTAAAGAAAACAGCAGCAGCCGTGCAGATGGTACAAAAAAGAAAACTTACAGATCTTCACGGCATCAAGCGTTATAAGTGGATATCATGGATGAGCGGATAGAGACGCTGTGGGCTAATCCAAGGGAAAATAATGGTTACTTACTTTCCGTGTCTGGCAACCTCACTTAGTCTTCGCCAAAAAAACCAGCCACAGTCATTGCTCTTTCATTTGCCACCACCAGGTCATCCCATGAACAAGATTCCTGTATACTGGGACATATAATCAAGTCTACCGGTTCTTTATGTTGTTTTCGCGTCGTGTCTCGTCTTTCGAGTAACCCCAATAGGTCTAGGGCCACCAATCATATGTGAACGATGTTTCTTGGGCAGGGTCCAACCTTGACTCGGACGATGTGTTAGTTCATCGTTGGCCCTTGAACATATTTCCTAGCCACACCAACATTGACCCTATCAGAAAATAGGGGGAACGGCGTTAATCTCGTAAAGTTCAGCCGTGTTCAATCATGGAAATACGAAACAGGATAAATTAAATATTATTTCATATAGCCGATGATTCTGTAAGGATAATTGTATTGAAAAACATCACAACATGAACGAACTTATTAATCCACATCATGTTTCCGTGGACACAGGTGTAAGTGGTCAACTAGTGTGAATTTCAGTCAAATATATGGCCCAGCAGGATCCATAATGGACTCAAACACGAAAGAAAGAAAGATCATGTGTCTGTTAAGAGCCATTATTGCTGCCAATACTGACGAGGCTTCAGTCAGGAATAGTACGTACTCTTCGTGCATATAATCATCTTGGATTACAAGCTCAGCAACTGCCTTCAGTTCCCCTGCGGATTCCACAATCGACCAACCATATTTGTAAAGGAAGTAAAATATTATTGAAAGCGTTATACTATATAAATTCGCTTCAGAAACAATCAATGCCAGTATGATAATGACGTCCTACAGAGACAATTACTGGGGCAGTTTCAAGCTCATTCTGGAGGTCAACTAACACAAATTCTTGTAAAGGGATAACATCTATCTGGCAAATATATTTTTTCGTTATTTATTCTATTTACAACGCGTAATACGTTTTGTAGACTATTTCGTACTTGGACTAACCTATCTGGTTCTGTCAGCTCGCACATTTGATAGTTGGACTAAAATCTGATCTACTAAGCTCGGCGCATTTGATATTTGGACTGATGTCTGGTCCTTTAACCTCGGCACTTTTGATATTTGGACTGATATCTGGTCATTTAACCTCGGCACATTTGATATTTGGACTGATATCTGGTCTTTTAACCTCGCACATTTGATATTTGGACTGAAGTCTGGTCCTTTAACCTCGGCACATTTGATATTTGGACTGATATCTGGTCCTTTAACCTCGGCACATTTGATATTTGGACTGATGTCTGGTCCTTTAACCTCGCACATTTGATATTTGGACTGATATCTGGTCCTTAAACCTCGGCACATTTGATATTTGGACTGATGTCTGGTCCCTTAACTTCGACACATTTGATATTTGGACTGATATCCGATCCTTTAAACTATTACATTGATATTTGGATTGATATATGATCCGTTAAACTCATACATTGATATTTTGACTGAAATCTGATCCCTTACATTGATATTTTTACTGATATCTGATCCTTTAAACTCTTACATTGAATTTTGGATTGATATATGGTCCGTTAAACTCATACATTGATATTTTTACTGAAATCTGATCCCTTACATTGATATTTTTACTGATATGTTTTCCGTTAAACTCGGCACATTTGATATTTGGACTGTGACAGATGGTCCTTAAATCCCGTCTTTCTGTTATTCTTGACATTTAGTCTGTGATATCTGGGCCTTTCAGCTCGACATATTTGACATTTATTATTTGATATTTATGCTTTTTCGTCGGGCAAATTTGACGTTTGAACAACAATATATTTCATTTTCGTCTTGACACATTTGACGTCTGAACAACAATATATTTTATTTTCGTCCTAGCGCATGTGACGTCTGGATAACAATATTTTTTATTTTCAGCCTGGCATA
This sequence comes from Ariolimax columbianus, assembly GCA_036924085.1. Lineage (NCBI taxonomy): Eukaryota > Metazoa > Mollusca > Gastropoda > Stylommatophora > Arionidae > Ariolimax > Ariolimax columbianus. Next base: position 9,564,979 of record JAVGWX010000016.1, read on the forward strand.
AGCTGACATTTCAACTATAATATTTGTGATTCTCGACCAAGCAAAATTTTTCGTTGAGCTCAACTTTAATGGCTGCCACCAGACTGCGCTACACACAGTTTGAAGAGTTGTTTCTCTTTGCAAGATGAAACATGACATTTCGTTCGTCTCGCATGTACCTAAATAATTGTAATTGTAGAGTTCGTCTATCACTTTCTCCTGTCTTTGGAACAGTCCAGCCATTGGAAGAGTCGAAACTCGGAGCTTGATGTCACAAGCTACATGTTGCTCATGACTTGGAAGGCTGTAGTTGGGTTTGAGAAGTCACCTTCAACCTCACTCCAGGTAATGACATCGTCTGAGACTAAAGGACGCATGTAATTGTCTAAGCCTTTCATAGTGATATAACTGTGATCCAAAAAACAGATCGCCAGTCCATCTATTTAAGAGGACATTATAAAACACTTTCTCAGGATCTAAGAACACGTCGCTATTAGACTGTCTCCTCGCAGGATCAGTCTTCACAAGCTCTGTACAAACCATTCATTTAATTACCGGGGCCAGGAATCGAACCGACTTCATCGATTTAGCCAAGCAATCTGTTTGTGCGTATCGGCCACTGTACGGTGATCCAATTAAGACAGGTCGTTTGTCTCCCGCAGGATGGAAGGCCTCGGCCTGGCTGCAGACTAAGTCCAGAAACTCATCTCCCTGTGAGTATTAAGCGTTCAGTGAGACTTCACTTGCAAATCGTGTATAAAACGGTGTACCTTGTATTCCTTGGATTTATCTCTGGGAAACCACTGACCACTTGGCTCTGCAATATTCCAGGCAAAGACAATTCATATTCAAACCCCTCTTCTTCTGCCTCTTATTATTATTATTATTATTATTATTATTCGTTCGTTCTCGCATTCCCGATACCTAGTCCTAAAAAGGGTTTTGCAAGTAGCAGAATGTAGTCCTGAGAACGGATTACTTGTGTTATAGTTTACAGTTTGACTGCGATATTTGCACCTTTCGGTCCGATACATTCGACTTCAGCACGGTATTTTTGAGTAGCGGGTTAGCATTCATTTGTGATCCCTTCTCCTTGGCCAGTCTGCCATGTTACAGTCTGTTATCCAGGATCACCACGTGGAGGTGACAAAGGGTCTTGACAGCGCTGGATCGCCTGCAAATATCATATTCTAGTTAGCCATGGAGCCCTTTACAGAGGAAGGGGGGAGGAAACAATAGGACCACTGGACCTAAATACTTATGGTAAAAGGTACAAGACGACATCCTCTTTCATGTTTTTTGGTGTTCGTCCTGAAAAGTGCGTTTGTGTTGCGTCCTAGTTTATCTCAAGGCTGCAACATCTGTGCATTTTGATTCATCATCATCATGTAGCCTGTCCTTAATAGAACGTCGCTCCCATCACAGTCTGTCTAAAAGAAACTCTTTCCCTTGCCAAAACTCCAAGCCTCCGCCACAGTCACACTCAGGCGCTCCTGGATATCTTGGTGCCATCATCTTCTTGGTCTACCCCTTCCTCTCTTGCCTGACAACATACCTTCCATCACCGTTCTCTAAAGACCGTTGTGTCTCTTGATGTGACCAAGTATTTACATGTTCTGGCCATAATGGAATTGATAAGCCAGTTCTCCACTATGCTCAATTCTTGCAGAATGTCTACATTTGTCTTTTTCTCTGTCCAGGGTATTCTAAGGATCTTTCTGTAACATTTTGACTCGAAGGATTCCATTATTTATCTAGAAGTTTTAGTAATCGTCCATTATTCACAGCCATAAGCTGCCACGAGAAAAAAAACAGGCTCTTAAGACATTTACTTTTGTCCTTTTGTAGGTGCACTGCCATAATTTCTTCAGGCTGTTCAGTCTCTGCATTGCCATGGCTAGTCTTCTTCTGATTTCTTTCGCTCTGCCGCCATTCTTGTCAATTCTGGAGTCCAGATATTTAAAATGCGTGATCTGATCTACTTCCTCACCATCTACTATAAATTTATGTGGACAATGTGTTTTGTCGGTGGTCATTATCTTTGTTTTGTTCATGTTTACAAACAGATTTTGATCTTTACTTTGTCCATTTACGGCTGAAATTAGCTGCTCTAGCCCTTCTGCGCGTCTTGAGGGTATCACTGTGTCGTCTGCGTATCATAACTCTGGAATCTCGTACCCGCCAATTGTAAATGTATCAAAACTGTCAATGTTCTCGTTTCCTTTAATATTTCTCATCATACATTCCGCATAGATTGTGTATAGATAATGTGAGATGATACATCCCTGTCTTACTCCCATTTGTACTGCGAACCAATCTGATGCTTGCCCAGATACTGGGACAGCGTTCTAACTCAAAACAGTTTATTATTTCGGATGACCTGTATTAGCACCACGTTAGTCATCCCACTGCGATACATGTTCTGTTTGCCAGACTACACTAGTACAGCCAGTGTCCGGGGCCGGCCGCCGTTTGGAGTCAGAAGAGGGTCTAGGTCAGATATAAAGTTTAGTTGTGTATGGCATATTGACATCTGGACAACAATATATTTTATTTTCAGCCTTGCACATTTGACATTTGCACTGCTAGCTTCGGTTCGCTGACCCTGTGGCAAGCAATCAGCTACGGGTTGTTTGCTGCTGTCCGCACATCCACTGTGCTGCATCTTCCGTCTCAATAAAATGTAACTGAAGAGAGTTGTTAGTTGGACTAGCGACCTCATCGTGTAAAACTAATCGCTAAAGAAACCACCACTATAAAAGTACACAAAGTGGGTAAATGCAAGTTTCAAAATGGATACCAATGTGTAGTGGCGCCCCATATAATGCGGCTGAAGTACAAAATGGATACCAACGTGTAGTGGCGCCCCGTATAATGCGGCTGAAGTACAAAATGGATAAGTAGAACGCGCCGACACCATTACTTTTGCTATCTGAAGGCTACTGATGCGGTATTCTTCTCTGTTAACACATTGTCAACCAGGTGGTCTTCTACCCTGGGGGCAACTCTTCTCTCTCACCTCACTCTGTTTCATTTGACTCTGTCCTACAGTCACACCCTTTCACACGCGCCCTCGTGGTAAAGCCCTTCCATTGCACTTTGGTTGGGCTAGCTTCTGAGGGCGCACAAACCTAGCATAGGTACATACAGACGCACACATGCATCCAAGCACTGGTTTATGCGTCCTGATATCGCCCAATTGACTACGGTCTGGGGTGGAAAATGGCGCGCCTCCGCCAATAGAAACTAGTGAGGCAAACATCTAAGCAAAAAAAAAAAAAAAAAATTAACACATTGTCTCCTGTAACTCGGTGTAGGGCATCCTCTTATATCCCTGGCCTTACTGAAAGAGGTAGATCTAGGCCCTTTTAACAATTCAACGGGGATTCAACAGGATAGTCATTGGCGGGATCACAGTGTCGATTCCCGCCTTATTTGATAGGAGCCTGCCTTTCAGAATGTATTACCTGATCCTGACCCACATCACTGACAACACCCAGCTTCATCAGTGCCGAACACCGTATTGAAGACACATGCGATGAAAATGACAACATCTGAAATCAGCAGTTCTTCAAATGACATCGATGTCACCATGAAAGATGGGGTGAGAAATGATGATATGAAAATGGTGTGTGAATTATTTGTTGTGCCGAATTCAAATAGAGGCATTCTTCTTCTTCTTCTTCTTCTTGTTCGTTCGTTCTCAATCTCCAGCTACCAAACCCTGAAAGGGCTTAAGTAGCAGAATGTAGTCCAGAAAACGGAATGCGTTCTGTCGTAGTTTACAGCTTGGCTGCGATATTTGCACCTTTCGGTCCAACACACCCGACTTCAGCAATCATTTTTTGAGTACCGGGTTAGCATTCCCTCTTCAATCCCTTCTCCTTAGCCAGTCTGCCCTGATGCAGCGTGTTATCCAGGATCACAGCATGGAGGTGTAGACGGGTCTTGGGAGCTATGGTTCGCTAGCCCTGACGCTAATAGTCAGCTATGGGTCACTGACCACTGCAGCTCATGTGCTGATCAGCATCTTGATCCCAAATAGAGGCATTCAATAAGATGGTAAGGTTATGTCATGAGAATGTAACTTGATTAACTACAACTGTAGGCCTACAGCTCATAATGAACTGGAAGAATTTGTGACAGAAAGAGAGATAACTTTACAAAAACAAACAACAAAACGGCAATAAAAAGACAATCGCAACATATTTGGGTCAACTTTAGCATCCCACAACTCTAAAGGTATAAGTCAACGGACAAAAATAAGGAAGTGAATTTGTTTCTCAATTTGTTGTTTTAATCCTGTAATATGGCAGCGAAAGGGAACAATGACTTAATAATCAGAGGAAAGGATAAATTAGACTATAACAAGTTGTTTTTTTCTAAAATACAGCCATCCACAAGAATAAGAGGGCATAGCTACAAATTAACTAAAGAAAGGTTCAGATTAGATATTAGGAAATATTTTTTTAGTCAGAGAGTGGTGAATGCTTGGAATGCATTGCCACGGGAGGTAGTGGAGGCAGTGACAATTAATGCATTAAAGAATAAATTGGATGCCCATAACTTTTAGAACAAGGTAAAGTAATTTTTTTTTTTTTTACTTTTTCGTTCGCCTTATTTCTCTATTTCCCAAAGCGTTGCACTGTGCTTTTTATTTTGCGCCTGTCGGCCTAGTACATCTGACATTAGCATGCATTTTATGTAAGGGTCTGCTTCCTCCTGTATTTTCTAAGGGTTTGCTTTCCCAGGGTAACGGTCGGTGCTGTGATGGGGATCTAACCCAGCACCTCCGGGACGTGAGCCGTGTCACTTAACCACTAGCCCACACCTTCCCCCAGTAATGTAAATGAAACTGGTTGTATACCGACTCTGCAGAGTCTTCTAAATCAATATAAAGACGTTAGGTTGAGATAATGTTGCAGAAATCTGGTTCTACAGAAAAGTTCAGAGAATTCCAAAAACTGCTAAAATTAGTTCAAAGATGTAACACTGAGGCGAGCCCTTATTGAAAGAAATCACATTGGACTCATCGAATAGACACACTTCATACGCACAGATAGTCTATAATACGTGGTATCTTGGATGACGCTGTGACATCAGAAACTAGCGCTGGTACACGTTTCAGTGCAAGGCAGAGAAACAATACATATATCGTTGTAACTCATAGATGGTGATGCAGGTTGGGATTGTAGTGGTGATGGTGTGGTCGTGGTCGTGGTGGTGGTGATGGTGGTGGTTGTGGTAGTGGTGGTGGTGGCGGTGGTGGTGATGGTGGTGGTGATGTGGTGGTGGTGATGATGGTGGTGGTGATGATGGTGGTGTGGTGGTGGTCGTGTGGTGGTGGTGTGATGGTAGTGGTTGTGGTGGTGATGATGATGGTGGTGATGATGGTGGTGATGATGATGGTGTGGTGGTGGTTGTGTGGTGGTGGTGGTGACGGTGGTGTGGTGGTGGTTGTGGTGGTGATGGTGGTGGTGGTTGTGTGATGGTGGTGGTTTTGGTGGTGGTAGTAATGGTGGTTGTGTGGCAGTGGTGGTGATGAGGGTGGTGTGGTGGTGGTTGTGTGATGGTGATGGTGGTGTTGTGGTGGTTGTGTGGTGGTGATGGTGGTGGTGTGGTGGTGGTGGGGGTGATGATGGTGGTGATGATGGTGGTGTGGTGGTGGTGGGGGTGATGATGGTGGTGATGATGGTGGTTGTGTGATGGTGGTTGTGTGGTGGTGGTGGTGATGGTGGTAGGGGTGATGGTAGTGGTGATGGTGCTGGTGGTAGTGATTTCAATGGGGGTGGTGGTGATGGTGGTGTGGTGGTGGTGATGGTGATGGTGTGGTGGTGGTGATGGTGGTGTGGTGGTGGTGATGGTGATGGATCATGGTGGTGATGGTGGTGGTGATGGTGATGGTGGGGTGGTGGTGGTGGTAGTAGTGATAGTAGGGATTATGGGGGTGGTGGTGGGAGTATGATATTGGGGATGGTGAAGGTGGTGTTGTTGGGGATGATGGTTGGGATGGTGAAGGTGGTGTTGTTGAGGATGATGATGGTCAAGGTGCTGGTGTCAGAGCTATTGTTTATAGCTTAAACACCTGGTGAAACAAGTGTGTACAACCTAATTATGTGCGATCATTAACATCAACAATCTATAACGTGGCATCACAAATTATCAGAGGACATCTTACAACATCACATCAAATCATATTATCACAGGAAGATAATAGTAATAACTATTTTTTTTCTTTAAATAATAAAAATAATAACAATGAGCGAAGATAACGACAGGGTAAGCTGTCATCTGCGCTTAAATAGATTGAAATGAGAACGAGTTACGCATTCACCAACCGCACTCTCTCATCATGAGCTATCTTGACCCAGTGGCATGACACAGTCGAGACGACAGAAGATAAGACAGGAGACATAATTTTACCTCAGGGTTTGCTTCAAAAGCCTTTCTCGTAAACGGGGAAACTCACAAAGGAGGATGCCAATGACATTACAGGCAATCAAATGATATCTCAAATTATCACAGACATAATAAGAGATTACGGACCTTCGCATGACATCATACAGCTTAATATGGTGTTCATTGCAAACCACTTACAACACTTCACACGACATCACATACCTTCAAACGGCATCCCAAAACTTGACGTGACATCACAAACCATCAGGTAACATCACATTCTTCACATAGCATCACACAATTTCACATTCCAGCATAGGCCTTTCCACGGAATCACAAACCTTCACATGGTATCCCAAACCATCATATGACTTCAGAAAGCTGTACATGATGCCGTAACTCTTCAAGTGCCATAGGAAATTTTCATAGGACATAACAAGCCATCACATGACAACACATGTTCACATATAGATAAAACATATATAGATAGTGGCTCAGTGACCTAGCCAGGACAAAAACAGAACGATACCTACGGTACAGCTACAAGGCTTTCGTAGGAAGCAAAGAACGAATGAAAACAAATAACAAGAAAATTCAAGACATGATGTAAAATCATCGGCTCCATTTTGCTGTCATACGAGAATGTGCCACCAAAGTACCGTTGAAGCTTTCATCTATTTCGTATTCCATAACCCATTTTATGGCTGTTACAAATCGTTGTATCGTTGCTTCTTCACCGTATTCATCCTTTGTTTCATAAATTGGTTTATTTATATTTATACATGATTTTCTATTGATTTTTGTATTCTGACAGGTCACATTCCAAGGAGGCCAGCTGCGGTCAAAATAGGTCAGTTAGAGAAGGGAATCCCGTTAACACCCCCTCCCCCCCCCCCCCCCCCCCGCCCTTAACATCAGAACCGGTTCTAGAATCACATTGCAACTTAGACTTAAGGTCACTAGAGAATGAAAACTCTAAGAAATTGTATTATTAAATCAACAACCAGGTTGATCCTAAAGTTTAACGACAAATATTAAATAGGTTATTACCTAGTAGAACTGGTCAAATGATGGATGCCTGAACGTTCCATGCCAAACTTGGAAATTATTCTTAAAGTAGAATTGTATTGCAATACAGGGGGATGGTGTGGGAGTCTCATATTGTAGAACGATTGACCGCTGATATTGTTTGGTTTAACAGCATGCATCAAGGGTCAGTTATTCTACAACCATACTATACTATTGTTGTACTTCTGTGGTTATTTATAGAACACCAGTGACTACAACAATTGTTCTTATTGTAACTTTATTCATAAAGTTCATCAATTTCACTATATCCAAAATTTGATTTGTTTTCTGTTCTTCTCTGATATTTTCAAGAGATTGGACAAGAGTTCATTTTGTTGTGTGTGGGGGTGTATTATGTGTTTTGATAGTGAGTACTTGCATGTGTTGGAGTGATAAGTGTTTTGATATTTTCTAATTGGTTGTTGTACTGTATGATGTATCGCTGTCTTCCCATTGTTACCTAAACTACTGCATATAATCACAACTATTTATGAACCATATAACTCCAATCACAAACTAAAGTGAATCATCGCTCTGCAACACAAACTATTTTGTTTTTAAATTTACACTTTACAAAATATACATCACATACAAAATACACTTTAACAAAGAAACAAAAATACTTAAAAACATCACAATAGAACACAAATTATCACACACAGTCACCATACAACTTAAACTATCACAAACAATTACCAACCAAAACAAATTTTCACGAGCAATCACAAATTATCCCAAACAATCACCATACAACAGAAGTTATCACAACAATCGCCATTCAAAACATACTATCACAAACAATCACAAACTATCACAAACAACTACCATACAAAGCAAACTATCACAAACAATAAGCATATAAACAAATTATTACAAACAATAACCATACAACACAAACTATCACAAACAATAACCATATATAACAAACTATCACAAACAATAACCATATAAAACAAACTATTTACAAACAATCATCTATTAACACAAACTATCACAAACAACACCATACAGCAAAATCACAGCTATACACAATGACGAAAGACTGGCGCCTAACCAATATCAGCAAATACCTCCTGCAGAACAGACGATTCTGTCACTTTGGTGACAAGGACAGCAGATGTGAAATCAAACCAACTGCATAGCACAAGGAAGTGTCCTAGTACCCATGATATGCAACATACGAGTATGTACTAATGACCAACCAATGGACACAGACACAAGAGCATTAATCTATGCAGACAATCTGGAAGTTCCTGCCCAGAGGAAAGGGGAAACACACAGTCATCAGTCCACAGGACATCTGCACGTGCCCGGTGTTTATACGTGAATGAAAACGCCACACCAGTCTGGAAAATCTCTGCCCATGTGATATTAGTTGACACAGTATTAAATGAGGTGACTCGAAGGTCCAGGTTAGATATTAGGAAATATTTTTTTAGTCAGAGAGTGGTGTCTGCTTGGAATGCATTGCCAGGGGAGGTAGTGGAGGCAGGGACAGTTAATGCATTTAAGAATAAACTGGATGCACATAGATTTTAGAGCAAGGTGATGTAAATGTAACTGGTTGTATACAGACTCTGCAGGGTCTTCTAAACCAGTATAAAGATATTAAGTTAAGTTAAGAATAGTATCAGGGAGCCTAAAGTTCACACTCATTGATCAAATGTACACCACAATTGACATAGCACCACTCGAGATCCGAAGAAATATTGCAACATAAATCGAACCAGGAAAACAGGAACACGACACAAGGCATCCAATGCTTTGATATCAGATATAGGGCACAAGACTCAAATCCAGACAGAGCTTCCTAAAATCAACACAGACGATACAAAAAAATCCCTGAAAGTCGACGTACCGAGAACCTGATACGAATTGTTACAGGCCCCAGAAAATGAACTTCGGGAGGAACCTGCCCCTGGAGATCCTCTACCATACACAACATGGAAGTCGGTAAAAAGACTACGAAATAGTGTATCACGGTGCTAGAAGAACATGAAAAATGGGGATACACATTTGATGCCTCATGCAACTGTAATGCAATGCAGGTCCCATACCACCGGATGACCCGCCCAACCTCATAAAAAAACATGTAATAGTGCTACATACTAGAGGCAAATTAAAGAGAAATCCATGTCGCTGGATACTTTATGCATGATGTGTGTCGTAGTGCTTGTACAGGGAAGAGTAAGCAAGTACGATTCAACATCAACTCTCACAAATAATCACAGACTGTCACAAATAATTACAAATAATAACAAATAATTTCAAACGTAGTTCTTAGTCGAACTGTATCTCTACTTATTACTCCAATGCGTTGAACAAGTGCCGCAAAAAGTGGTTAACCGATGTACGAGTCCATCCTAATAGACTCAAACACAAGGGCAAAGTATGTCAGCAGCCTGTTAGGCGCCACCTATGCTGCTCTAAACAAACCACCTAACCATGGCCGATGATATGACATGTCACACAGTTAGTCACCTATTATGACATTCTCTCTGTGTGGCAGTGGTGCTACTCTTGTCCTTGTCACACACAAAGACCCCGGCGGACCACTCGGGACAAACTATCACACTTAATTACAAACTATCACAAACAATTACAAACTAGCACAATTATTTACAAACAATTACACACCATATTACTCCATCAAAATCAATTCTAAAAAATCAGAAAATGTAAGAAAAACTATCTCAAACAATAATAAACAACCTTATATTATCAACAATCTCTGTAATCCTTCTAAAAATCCACCGCAAACAAACAGTGAAGTATAATGTAAGACGACGAACGTCCAGAAAAGTACACAAGTAGCTACATTCTCTAAAAGCAGTTGACGAAATCCACAACTTGTACAACTACAGACATCGCTCAAACTGCTCAGATCAAAGAAACATACAACTGGAATGAAATATGAGGCCATAATGAGAGACATGCACGACGTCTTGCCGTCAGGTATATCTTGGGATTGATTAGATGCATACAATATTGACAACGATAAATGGGTAACAGAGGAGTTGTTGAGGGTCAGCAAAGAGACGCACTGATTGTAGGTAGAACAAGTGGATAGAGGATGTGATGCAGAGGAGGTGGGGTAAAGGTTAGTGTGCAAATTAGGTGTTGTGGTGGTCATGGTGGGGGGGGGGGAGAAAATGGTGGTAGTGGTGAAAGTGGGAATGATCGTATGTGGGGTAGTGATGGTAGAGGTTTTGGTGGTGGAGATTTGGGTAGTGGTGATGAAGGTGGTAGTGATTATGGTTATGATGGTGGTAGTGGTGATGATGGTGGTGGTGGTGATGTTGGTGGTCGTGATGATGGTGGTGATTGTAATGGTGAGGCTGGTAAAGGCGAAGATGGGGGTGGTGGTGGTGGTGATGATGGTGGTGATTGTAATGGTGAGGCTGGTAAAGGCGAAGATGGTGGTGGTGGTGATGGTGGTGGTGGTGATGATGGTGGTGATTGTAATGGTGAGGCTGGTAAAGGCGAAGATGGTGATGGTGGGGATGATGGTCTGGTGGGGATGATGGTGGTGATGGTAATGGTGAGGCTGGTAAAGGCGAAGATGGTGGTGGTGGTGATGATGGTCTGGTGGTGATGATGGTGGTGATCGTGGTGGTGATGAAGGTGGTGGTGATGCTGATGGGGGTGATGGTAATGGTACTGGGGATTGTAGTGGTTATGATGGTGATGGGGGTGATAGTGATGATGATGGTGGTAGTGAAGGTGGCGATGATTCTTATGGTGGTGGTGAGGCTGGTATCTGCAAAGATGGTGGTGCTGATGGTGGTGCTGATGGTGGTAGTGGGGATGACAGGGATTATGGTGGTGATAGTGACCATCACGAAGGTGCTGATAGTGACCATCACGAAGGTGCTGATAGTTATGGTGATGGCGTTAATATTGGTGATACGGTGAACACGGTCATGGTAGTGGTGGTGAGAATGATGGAAAAAATGACAGCCGTGTTGGTTGTGGTGGTGGTGGTGGTGGTGGTGGTGGTGGTGGTGGTGGTGATGATGATGATGGTGGTGGTGATGATGATGATCATGGTTGTGATGATGATGGTGGTGGTGGTGATGATGATGATCATGGTTGTGATGATGGTGGTGGTGGTGGTGATGATGATAATAATGATGTTGATGGTGAGTAACAATGAAAGGGTAATTGTGTAACCGGTGATTACAGTAAACCCAATGTTTGATGAGAATTGTCACTTTTCTTATAGTTGAAACAGCATTCAAATAACCTTTTTCTATTTGAGAATCAGTTTCACCTCAGGGGAATCGAACTTGAGGAATCCGTTACCTGGGTTCACAGCATATGGTCGACGAGTGAAACTTACGGCACAGCTTAGCAAATACTTTCAGATTCCACGATTATTTGCTCCGTCGATTAACACTCAAGTTATACAAGTCTAGGATAATGAATGGCAAACCGTAAGGACTAAACTATCTTATGTTCGGTTAATCGAAGTTCAGGACTGTTTCTGTTTCTATGAATCGAGGTTGCTGCACTCCGGGCATACCCATAGGTGCTCAGTCTCTCTCAGCAAATGGTGCAAGGTCTGGATGCAGATGGTACTTGTAGCTCGCTGGTTGTACACTCTCTTACTACGTTCTCTCAAGCGCCCCACTCCGCTCGAACCTCGTTTAATGTCGAAACTTTGCAGTCTGTGGATTGCTGCTTCATATTCAGTTATTGCGGAGTCCACATGCAGCAGGCGGTCACTAATTTACTTCAAAATGTCATTTCTATCCATCACTAACGTGTCCATGATGGGAGTTGGTAAAGCCAAGATGTCAGCTTTTTCCTTGCCCAGGACCCCAGCATGACTGCGACAGTAGATCCATGTCAACCCCTGGAGGTTTGAGCTCTCAACAATTGCTATCTTTTCCATCCTAAAAAAAATCTCTTCTGTACCTTCCGAAGGAAGACTTGTGCGTCTGTTACGATTTCCCTTGCTGAAAAGTCTCATATATCCATCACAGCGCTGAGATCCCAGATTCCATCCCCATTTTCATACTGAGAATGGACTGAGTAGCATATATGTGTTCAAAGTATAACGTTTTGTTGTTCTATTACATTATGAGTTTCCGAGAATTGTCTAGAAACGATACCCTTCATATGAAACAGGTATAAAAGAGCGATTACTTCGTTGCTCGAGAAATCGGAACAGAAAATAAGACTACGATGCAAAATAACGTCAAGAACAAGTAGTCATAGAAGAAAGAGATGAAGAATGGGACAAAGTGAGCGAAGAAGAAGAAAATAAATTGCAATGTTTGAGACTTCCATTTGCGCTATACTGAGATTTAAATGTGGGAAAGTTACGTTGATTTTCAGTATCTCGTTCAAGACGAAGTCGAGATGGCTGGCGATATGACAGGATGTAGAACTTAACCAGGATGTTCCAGTATCTCTTCATTTTGGTAGCAGCCTTCCCATGGATGAATCAGCGAATGGTTGCATTCCCATAGTCCACCGAGTTCAGTAATGAGATATTTAGGTCATATCTCTCTGTGGGTTAAAAGTCGCACGGTTTAGCCCGCCAGTCAATGCAGTGTCTTGTGGCGAGCCGTTGTGCCCGTTGCAGCTACTGGAAGCCACAGGTGAGAATTGACTGGCAGGTGGAAACCAAAGGTTGGCGAACGATTTAAAGAGATAACACGTACTCTTCCAGCCATAGATTATATTAGTGCTGATTATCACTCCACCCCATACACTCATTTACATATATATGTTGTTCGTCCATCACATGTGATGAAGACCATTCGATTTGCTCAGCTGTGTGGACAGTCTTTTCTCTTGCTGTGTCCGCTTGAATGGGTGACTTGCGCGGTGATTTGGATTAAAGGGAGAAAAAACTGCTCCTCTTGTCAACCTCACTCTCTGGTCCTGAGCTACCTTTGTCCAGTGGCAAAATTGTATCGAGACGATTGGAGCTAGCACAAGATCCAGATTTGTACTCAGAGTTTATTCCCGAAGCCTTTCTCGTAAACAGGTATCCGGCAAGACAGCGGAGGGGGAATGATATATATCATTGTGAGTCGTGCCTTTTCCATATCCGCAAGAGGTTGTATGTGCATCACTCATCGTGTGAGTAGTGTATTTAGCACGTCTCTGGGGCCATGTTCTAGTCCATTATAGTCGTGTCTAAATTTCAGTATCATCAAAACCTATACTGTTTGCAGCTAGGGCAAAGATCGCAAATCTCGTGAGGTTCAGCCGAGTGAACTAGACCGTTAATATGCGTAGTGCTAATTCATATAGCCAATGTTCATTCCAGGATAATCGGAAAGATGAAAACACAAAAACCGAATGGAAAAACAACGACACGTTTCCGGGAACACATGTGTAAGTCGTCCAATAGTGTGAATTCCAGACAAATCCGTGGCTTGGTGGCATCATAATGAACAAAAACACAAGAGCAATACAAACCCGCAGCCGGTACGGTGCCATTTTTGATACTTTTCATATATTTAACATAATTCACGATGACATACTCCAGATTTAAAAAATACGGAAAACCAAATTGTTAGATTAAAAAAATACGGAAAACCAAATTGTTAGATTAAAAAATTACGGAAAACCAAATTGTTATATTAAAAAAATACGAAAAACCAAATTGTTAGATTACAAAAATTAGCAGACTCATAAAAAAACTAACTCCACGTCCTTTCACTATTGACGGACATATAAAAACCAAAATAACAAATTCGTACCGACCTTAAAATTGCTGGGGGATTGGTAAAGAGCAAGATATGTTAACCCAGTAGTCAAAAAATTACGGCTGAAGTGTTGGATATGTCGGACCTAAAGGTGCAAATTTCGCAGTTAAGCTGTAATCTACGATACAACGCATGCCGTTCTCCGGACAATATCTTGCTTCTTGCAAAGTCCTTTTCAAGATTTGGTAGCGGGAGATTTAGAACGAACGAAGATCAAGAAGAAGAAATAGTTTGGGAAGCCAGGTAATGACTCAACATTTAATGACCATTAGATCATTTTGGAGCCGCGTAGCGCCGTGGTTACCGCATTGGCTTCGCATCTGAGCAGTCCTGGGTTCATTCCCCAGTTTATGTGGTAATGTTTTTTTCAGACCGCAATGGCTTCCGGGTCGACCCAGTCTTAAATGGGTACCGGTTCAGTCCGGGAAGTAAAGGCGGCTAGGGAAATGAGATGGCTACCGCCCTCATATAGCCGAGCCTTTGAAATGTAAGATCGTTAACACCTTGCACCCCTACGGCAGTAATGCTATGGGTTACTTTACTTTACTTTACTTTTAGATCACTTTGTGCAAATGGATAACTCAGCTTTTAAAGCCAGGTTTTGATGCTCGCCAAGGCTAGAATGCACATCAGTATTGGTATTGAGTTGAACTTTGAAAGACTAGAGGCCAGAACATTGAATGAATGTGATATTGTTTTGTTTAAATGCAATAATAATGCAAACAATATCTCACTTTTTCAGGAAACTTTTAGACATAAACGTGAATGTTTTTTGTTTTTTATAGAAAGTAACGGCTAACCGTAGATTAAGTGGAGAACTTACAAGCTAAGGAGACGGTAGGCTCATTGCCAAGTGGGACACCAAGAGCAGACCATTTTTCTGCTTCTTGCAAACTTGTAATATTCTCGTTCTTGCTTGGTTCGACGTTGTTATTGGGCCTTATGAGCACAAAAACGTGTCTACCACAACAAATCTAGAAAATAGAAAAATTAAGACTTAATTTTCCAACTGCCGAATTATCGTTTCGACTTAACCAAAACATAGCATGTCGTTAGTGCATCAGGTTTCATTTAATTATGCACTTTTTGCCTCCACCGACGTCTGTCTTTCATCAGTTCTCCTTCTCTTTCAAGGTTCTAGTTTTCCATTTCTGAACATTAGCTGTCCAGCCCATCTGTCTTGCTGTATTTCTTAATCCCCGGGCTGTAACATTAAATTTAATGTTTGGTGACCCGTTTGAAGGTGACACATGGCCGTACTGCTGGAGCTTGCGCGTTTTTACAGTAATCAGTATGTCCTTATATGGTCTGACATTCGGATGGATTGTTACGTATTTTTACATTTGAGATTTGATAATTGTATTTTATTCCGAGAATCCCGTATCAAGTATAGAGTTTAGGATAGGGAATAATTAACTGTTCAATTTATTACAGCTAAAATATAGAAAATTAAAGATCTAGTTTCTCAATTGATCAAAAATAGAATTTAGAAAATTTAAGATCTATTTTGTAAATTTATCAAAATTGTAATATGGAAATTGAAGATCAAGTTTTTCAAATTATCAAAATTAGAATACAGAAAATTGAAGTTGTTGTTTTCCAAATAGAAGAGATTTCGGTATCAACAATTAAAAACCAAATTTCTTCAATTAATCAAGTTTGGAATACTGGAAATTAAAAACCGAATTTCTTGAAAAAAGAAAGTTTGGAATACAGACATGTGCGAAATATGAGTATGAGTGTGGTTAGTACCTATTTATCCCGACAAATGATTTTGGTTCAATCCCTTGTTTCAACACGCCCCAGTTTTGGCAAACTGTAAACTGCTTCATGGCGTTATGTTGGGGAAGACAATGCCTAGAATACAATGTAGGGGTGGAGGTGGGGGGGGGAGAGACAATGCAGAGGGGGGAGAGACAATGCAGAGGGGGGGGGAGACAATGCATGGTAAGGGGAAACAATGCAGGGTGAAAGGCAATCGGTTAAACTAGTTCACATACAACTTAAACCCTAGTACTATCACATAGTCCATCATATCATATCATTGCCACACCCTATAGACACGAGTGGGGAAGACTCGATAGTCCTGCAAGACAACTTCCCTAAGAGAGACAACTCTGACCAAAAACAACTTCTGCCTTGTAGATAGGCTGGGGACAGCCAAAGGCTAAGGAGGGCATCCCTACAGAAACGCCTGTTGAAATCGGATGTACTGGGCCACAGGCTTAACAAAGTAACACAGTGCAACGTATATAGTTGTAACCAGCGTACGAAGAAGAAGAAACCCTAGTGCTATCAAGTTTCTAATGTTATTATCGACAATAGTGAGATGATTGACTAGATCTACCAGTTACTGACAAGTTTATAAGACCCTATCGCTGACGGTACCGACTGTTATGTTACTAGAGTTGCCAATAATCTGCAAGTTTCTAGCACTCTATTCCTGACGGTATTGACTGACGATGGCCTACCATAGGCCATCTGTCTCAATCGGAAAAATCCATTGAAACGTCACATTCCACCGCCGACTAAATAACGAAACTCATATTATACCAAGGTGTATAATCAATCTATGTTAAATACAGAGAAATCAAACCAACTCACGGTATAAACCACAACAAATCCCTGTTCACAGAATCCTGCCCTGAAACCAACTGCATATTCATCTTTTTTTTCCGAACACGCTATTATAGTTGCACTGATAGTTGACACATGCAAGCTCCGTTATTTAATCAGCCTTGGAATGTGACGTTTCAAAGCGATTTCTCGGTGAATCAGAAGACATATATCTAAAGAAGGCTGTGGACTTACTGTTATGTTACTATATTTACCAGTTCCTGACAAGTTTATAGCCCTTTTATCACAGGCGGTATTGACTTATTTCATTAGATTTTCGAGTTGACAAGTTTGTAACATTATGCACGATGGAAGTGACTGTTATGTGACTGTATTGTTCAGCTACCGACAAATTGATAACACTTTATCTTCGACGGTAGTGATTGTTATCTGATTAGATTTTATATTTACCGATAAGTTTACAACTTGTTGTTCCCGATGACAGTGAGTTATTTTACTAGATTTTCCAGTTGATGACACATTTCTAACACTTCATCTCCGACGGTAGTAACCGTCATGAGACTATGTACCAGTTGCCAACAGGTCTGGAACTACTTTGGTCAATTTAGAGACTAAGTCAGTTTCTTTATTTTAATTGTCCAGTTCCTTAGAGTTGCCCAACTCATTATGACTTCCTTCAGCTCACGCTTGTCCTCCACCAGTTCCACGTTTCCTCCCATCTCCTTCTTCCTTTATCTTTATTTCAACTTCTTTTATTTCTACCATCTTTTCCTCGCCCATTACCATCTTCTCTCTTT
The DNA here is from genome assembly GCA_036924085.1 of Ariolimax columbianus. Lineage (NCBI taxonomy): Eukaryota > Metazoa > Mollusca > Gastropoda > Stylommatophora > Arionidae > Ariolimax > Ariolimax columbianus. Next base: position 9,582,527 of record JAVGWX010000016.1, read on the forward strand.
TGCAACATCCTTTCACATCATCACATGTTTGTCTTCCATTTCCTCTTCTTTCTCCCAAACCTTCTTCTTCATCTGCCTCCTCTTCCTCCAATACCAAGAATCTCATACTTCACCACCTCTTCCTCCTCCATTATGTTTTCCTCCATAGCCACCCTCAACTTTCTCCAACAGCTCCATCTCTTTCTCCATCTTATTCTCCGGGTCATCATCTTCAACTACCACTTTCTATCTCTCCACCACCTCCTCTTCCTCAACCCCTACCTCTTCTTTTACTTCTTATATATCCACCTCCTCTTCCTCAACCCCTACCTCTTCTTTTACTTCTTATATATCCACCTCCTCTTCCTCAACCCCTACCTCTTCTTTTACTTCTTATATATCCACCTCCTCTTCCTCAACCCCTACCTCTTCCTTTACTTCTTATATATCCACCTCCTCTTCCTCAACCTCTACCTCTTCTTTTACTTCTTATATATCCACCTCCTCTTCATCAACCCCTACCTCTTCTTTTACTTCTTATATATCCACCTCCTCTTCCCCCAACACCTCCACTTTTTCCTCAAGCTCCTTTTCTGTCTTCCTTTTCCTACACTACCTCCACCTCCTTCTCTTCTTCTATCACATTCTACAAACCAACCTTCTCCTTTTCCTCCGCATCTTTGTCTTTCTTCAGATCTTCCATTTTCGCCACTTCTTTCTCTGCTCCACATTTTTCTCTCCCTTCAAATCCTCCTTTTTCTGTCATATCCTTCTCTTCCAATACTTCCTCTTCCTTATCGCTTACTGTTCTTTCTCTACCTCTTCCTCACCCCGCACGTTCTCCTCTTCCGTCTCCGCATCTTCTACGTCCACCTCCTTCACTTCCTCTATCTGTCTTCCTCCATTCCCCAACACTTCATCCACCTCTTCCTCTTCTTCCCTTCTCCTCTCTTTCTCTACTTCTACCTTCTCGTGTTTCTCCTTTCCCTCCAACTCATTTCCCTCCAACTCCTTTCCCTCCAACTCCTTTCCCTCCAACTCCTTTCCCTCCAACTCCTTTCCTTCCTCTATCTACGCTCTTTCTTTCCTTCCTTTCTTCATCCACATCCTTCTCTTTTTCGCTCTCCTCCTCCCCTTCCTCCACTTTTTCCTCTACTTCCACCTCCTCTCTTTCTCTTTTCCTTCTACTCCCTTCCCTCCCTCTACCTACGTTCTTCCCTTCCTCTCTCTGCATCCCCCTCCTCTTCTTCTTTCACCACCCCCTGTTCTTCTTCTACTTTCTTCCTCTACTCCATCCACCAACAACGACTCGTACTTTCATCTCTTCCTCTCCTCTACCTCCTCGTCCCTCATCAATATCTCCCAGACCTGGTCTGTTATGTTCGATCAATCAGCTGAAGAAAATGGTTGTATCCGATTTCCTTTCTGGTCACGTGACTCCCTTAAGATTCGATCCGCGACCATCTGATGGTGATTGGCTGGCCGGTAGATTGACTTCCTTATTTCACTGGCCAGTTACATTACCGACCAGGTCTGTCTCAGTTAAGTGAGAACAGACAGGTACAGAAAACGAAAAAGACAAAAGCCAGACTTTTTTCACGAATAAGGACTGCAAAATATTAACAACGAAAAGAAGGTTAAAATGAAAAATGTTATTTTGTAAAGTATCGGTCTAGTTTCTGGGGGACATTTTTATTTTGTAAGCAGGACTTTGTGTTCTTTGTTAGACGTTTGCAGTGGCTCTTTTTATACTTGGAAGCGAATTTATTTTAAATTAATGGGTCTTCCGTGTGTAGGTCTTCTCAGCATGTCCGTCATTCGAGATCCCCCACTAAGTCGGACAAGCTGCTGTAATACATCCTGCTTGCAGGTAGGAGTTGTGGACATAACGTGAGTTTTAGTCGGCGTATTGGATCTAACTCTGACGTAAGGTGGGATTTAGTCGGCGTGTTGGATCTAACTTTGATCTGCGGTGATGTTTAGTCGGCGTGTTGGACCTAACTCTGACGTAAGTGGGGTTTAGTCGGCTTGTTGGACCTAGCCCTGACGTAAGGTGGGGTTTAGTCGACGTGCTGGACCTACCCCTGACGTAAGGTTTGGTTTAGTCGGCGTGTTGGACTTAGTCCTGACGTAAGGTGGGGTTTAGTCGACGTGCTGGACCTAGCCCTGACGTAAGGTGGGGTTTAGTGGGCGTGTTGGACCTAACCCTGCCGTAACGTGAGGTTTAGTCGGCGTATTGGACCTAGCCCTGACGTAAGGTAGAGTTAAGTCGGCGTGTTGCACCTAGTCCTGACGTAAGGCGGGGTTAAGTCGGCGTGTTGGACCTAACCCTGACGTAAGGGCCGGTTTAGTCGGCGTATTGGACCTAACCTTGACGTAAGGGCCGGTTTAATCGGCTGATCGATATGTTGAGTCTTCTTTAACAAATATCGAAAAGTGTGTATAAAAGTATTCCTTCAGTACATTTGTTGTACATATTAATGCTCCGTCCTCTCGGACGCCCCTCTTTATTCTGAATCCATTACGCACACCAAATAAAAAGGACAGTTCAGTAGTAGGCACTCCAGAATCGAACCTCAGACATCCACTTGACAAAGACACCTCGTTATAAGGTTGTGACAAGTTTAGTCACTCGTCTAGCTGAACACCATCAACAGGAAGCTAGAACTAGCCGAGTGTTCCTTCAGACTAAGCTAGCAACTATGCAACTTCGATGTAATTCAGTCCACATGTCTTTTAGAAATGGTTTAACTTCTAAATTTCCTATCATCAAGCATATATCACACACAAGCCTTAAAGTCTATGTTGGAGACAGAGGAACAACGAACAGAACTAGTCTTAAGGAAATGTTAATTACTTCGGGAATAAGGAAGCTCAGTTACTCTTGCGAGGGTCAGAGAAAAACTCATCTTAAAATGACATATTCTGGTAATCCAAAATTATGTATGGTACTTTCTGATTCCTCTTCGTTAATAGTTGTCCATCACAAGTGATGAAGACCACTCTCTTTGTTCAGCCGTGTGGACAGTCGTATCTCTTACTGTGTCCGCTGAAATGGGTGACTTGCGCGGTAATTTGGATTAAAGTGAGGAAGAAACTGCGCCTTTTGTCAACCTCACTCACAGAGCCTAAGCTACATTTTGCCAGTGGCAAGACATTCATCGAGACGACTGGAGATAGCATAGGATGCAGATTTTGCCTCAGGGTTACCACCGAAGCCTTTCCGTAAACATGTAACCCGCAGGGTAGAAAGGTGGGATGGCATCTAACGCAGTGTGTCGTGCCTTTTCGATAACCACAAGAGGTCGTATGGACAACACTCAGCGTGTGAGTGAGTCTGGCATCTCTCCCCAGCTGTATTCAGCTCATTATAGTAGCATCTAAAATTCCCACACGCCAAATTCGTGAAGGTGAAGTGGCAGAACTAACCAGTGAAATACGACACAGGTATAAGCGTAGTGCCATTCAGCCGGCGTCCAGACCAGGATAAACGGATGGAAAAAATCACAAAAAAAGAACGAAATAACAAGTCCAAGCGGTAAACACCACCACGTTTCCGTGAACACAAGTGTAAGTCGTCGACTAGAGTGAATTCCAGGCAAATCCGTGGTCTAGCGGCATCCACAATGATCCAAAACAGTAGAGAAATGTAGGATCGCAGCCACTTATGGCGCCATCTTTGCTGTAAATCTTAGTAAATTAAAAATAAATACGTTGGTGAAATATTCAATCCATCTTCATTTCGCTTCTTACAATGAACTTTACAGAGTAGCATTTGACTTTGCACGTAAGTAGTGTAAACGTCCTGTCTGTGTCCTAGCAGTGTTAGTTTGTACAATAGTTGTCTTCAAATTATAGATTTTGCAGTCCTATGAACAACTTATCTACAATCGTTTTTTGCCCATGCTTAATAGTTTACAGTTGATTTAATCATTACTCTGTTCATACATTTTGATAAAGCATATGTGCAGATATCATTAGCTTAATATTTATAGACTGCATTTCATCTATTTACAGACTAAATTATATATAAATCTACATACTACATTCCGTCTTAATTTACAGACAACATTAAATTTAAATATACAGACTACATAAACTTCCGGTAAGATGGCGACCAAGCAACAGCTGCTCTCCTGGTCTATGATATTCGTGTGGTTTGTTCGTTCCACTTCATGTGTGGGGCGCGGTTTTGTGTGACGATCATTTTCTAGCACTTCCTACGCTATTCACGTGAAGCCTCTGTGTGTAAATTTCATCGGAATTCGGAGATAAACGATCTGTTCTTCATGTGTAATAGAATACGCGTTGTTGGATAGGACGTCACTACGGATTGCGCACCGTCCTTGGTTGGTGTGCATGACCTGCTTGGGAATTGCGTGCCATGACCGGAAGGTGTAAGGTGTGCTCATGCTTGGCGCCGCATTCCAGTGGCGCTGAGGTCGGCTAGCTCTTCCCTGGAAGAGTGAAAAGTGAAATTAGTAGCCTGCCGATTAAAGTGACCTCACAAGCCAATCTCACCCCCTCGGGGTACACACTGGGCAACTAGAACCGTGAGGCTCTAGGCTAACGAGGCAATGGCTCGCCTGGGGGGACGGGCTCCTTCAGGTTACTTGCAAATGTTGGCCCACCGCAGCTTGGAGAGGAGATGGGCGCCGCCAGGTGATTTCATACCTAAGAATCACACATGAGGACAAAAACGAAATCTATTATACCGGATCGGTCGCAGCCCGGACAGACATATAGGGTTGGCGTGGGATTTTCATGTCTTCATGTGTGCCCTAACGACCTGATGGGTTACGGGATGAACTGAACTGAACTGACTACATTACGTATATATTTAAAGACTATATTACATCTATATTTACAGACTGCATTACATATACATTTAAGGACTACACTTCATCAATATTTACAGACTACATTACACCTAATTACATTACTTTGGTAACAGTGTGCCTCCGTTCAAATTTTGTTTTAATCCGCGTCGTGATTTTAATCGTGAACCTCTTCTTCAGTCAACCCAGCTGTAAATGGGTACCTGATGAGTTAGGGAAAGTAAAAACACCAAGAAAGAGCACTGGCCACCCCGCCTCTCACAGGCTGCGGCTTATTACAATGGGGTTAATTCTGTTAAATTTCCACTTTACTTTTGTTTACATTACATCTATATTTACATACTACATTACATCTATACACAGACATCTATATTTTGAATACAGTATTTAGGATAATTGATATAGATAGAAACAAAATGATTTTTTTAAAGAATCAATCCGAAATACCAACGTGTTATTGCATCTATATATACATGACAACGTAATATTTTATCTGGATATTTGAAGAACAACCTGTCAGCATTATATTCTAATATCCTTTACATTTGCAAACACAACAAGGTGCCCATGACATTGTGACCTCCATTATCAATATATGACCAATCTAATACAGGCTTAATATCACATGCATCCGTAATACCTCTGTGAAATCGATTACGTCCGCATACCTTTAGGGTCGCAGCGCTGAAATTGACTGACATAACTGCCCATTACACAAACCCGTTTAACGATGTTCCATTGAAACAAGTACGCGGTTTACGCTCTGGACTGTTAACGTGAAGTGTCACGAGAAAATAATAGCTCTAGTAAACACTACTCCTGGAACAGTGTTTATTCCTGATTATTGTGGTTCGGGTGGGGGAATTGTCATGTCTTCATTAATAATTTTAAAAAACAATTTTTTTTAATTTTAAAAGCTATCATTCGACATTTTTCCCATTCCTGGGGTAGTCGAGTGGTTTTGAAAGCTGAGGACTACAGGCCGCTTCACCACTGCTGTCGCTACGTTGTGTGTTGGCTATATTTGTTTATTTCACCCCCAACAGAAAAACAACATATGCCATACCGTGGATTCGAACCCCTGACTTCCTTGTCAGCAGGCAAGCCTCGAAACCATTCAGCCACGCGCTCCTTTTCGTTAATGTTCTAGTCATTTTTATATCTGATCCCCATCGTAACGTGTCGCTTTAAATAGCTGTCTTCCATATCTTCATATCCATATCTTCTGTGCCGTCTTCTTTAGTTCCCTCCACGAGATTAAACTTTAACTGACTTCCTCCTCGACCATTCGCTGCCATATCTTTATGGATCTGTCCTTGTTGATTCCACCCAATGCATGTCAGGTTATACTGTTCTGCAACTTTCTGTGAATGTGTGCTATTCATCCCTATTTTCTGTCCCCAATGTATCGCTGTATTGTTGTTGCTGCGTTCTTTTCCACAGATCTGTGTTTGCCATTACCTCTGCTAATCTAACATAAAGTATGCGTCGAAGACACTGGTTACGAAAGTCTGCTGTGTGGACGGGATAGCCTTACTTGCATGCCATGTCTCAGAGCCATAAATGCAAGACCGATTTGTGTTTAACAATTTAATCTTATTCTCTTAGAAATTGCCGGAGGAAGCAGAGCCTTACATAAAAATGCATGCTGAAGTCGGATGCACTGGGCCGACAAGCGCAAAATAACAACCACAGTGCAACGCACAGCGCCTTGGGGATTAGAGAGATAAGGCAAACGCAAAAAAAAATTATTTTTTTTTTAATTTTCAATGGATCATGCCGAGTTTCGTATTTGGTGAGAAGAGTTGAAAGCAAATTGTTCCTTGTTAATCCAGGCGTTAACATCTTGGTTTGCTTCCCCGTCTTTGTCAATGTTACTTATCAAATAGATGCAATTTGCACTTCTTCGATTATCTGACAATTAATCTGAATGAGGTCTCTTTGTTATTAATTCTACTTCCTTTTTAATGTTCACACTAATCTGCAATTTCACTTTTGTTGCTACATGATCGAGTCTGTCTATTATTTCTTGTATGTCCAACTGATTATTTACTTTACTTTCCGTGTCAGGCAACCTGACATAGTCCCCAGCCAAAAGCAGCCCCTGTCAGTGGCGTTCCATAATGGATGTCCAGAGATTCGCAATATTCATTGTCTACATATCCCCACTTTTTCAGGTTAGACTCGCATCTGGACACACCTGTTCTTAAACGGTTCATAGACCTCCATGTAGTATATCGCGAATCATGTTCTGGTGTAAGTTTTTCCTTAATTTCCATCCAACCGTTTTTAGCGCCACTTTTCTATTTAGTTTCTCACATGGTTCTGATCTCAAGGCTGTACAGTCCGCATGAAACGTTTCCTTCATTTATGTCGTATTATTTCTGGTGCATGTCCAAAAAGAGGGTGTCTATGATCAATTCACTGTTTCTGTGCCTCAACTTTAGAGATATGTCTTATAATATCTAGGGATGCGACACCAAACCAGCGATTGCATAGACTGTGTCCGTTTGTGTCACTTTAAGGCATGTTGTCACAATTCGGCATGTATCATTTACTGCCACATCCATCGACCCGTTTCATGAGTGTAGATGCATTCGACACTAGTGCCACATATTCTGCTGCTGAGAGAAATAGTGCAATGGGCAGATGTGCTGAGTGCCGTCGGGGATGCTCGCCATGCAATGTCTGTCAGCTTGCGAATTATATTATTTGTCCAACTGCTGTTGTGACACCATAAATATATCATCTGCAAAATCGAATTCTTTCAAATTCTTATCAAATGTCCCCTATAATCTTGTGGCGTCACCCAGTCCATCACCATAACAAGATCAGTCCATCACCATAACAAGATCAGTCCATCACCATAACAATATCAGTCCATCACCATAACAATATCAGTCCATCACCATAACAAGATCAGTCCATCATCATAACAAGATTGTTAGAGATAATAGACATCCCTGTCCTGCTCCAGCTTCAGCTGCTAATAGATCTACAAATTTGATGTTTATTAATCTACATGTGGTCGCTCTTTATAAATCTGGTATAACTCCTATGTCTGTGTTTCATGATTATCTGGGTAAATCAATCAATCATGTTGTGCTGAATGTATTCCCCCTGCTTTGGTCCGCAAGGATGGCTTATATGGTTGAGGAAAATAGGTCGCATGCGTCTGGAGTCACTACGCCATGTGAAGATGATGTTTTTATTGACATAATGATGATGATAATGATGATATCAGGTGCCTCCTCCGCATTGAAGGTTGCCTGTAATAGGCATCCAACATTCGCTGTCACTTGCCTTGGTGGCACACTTCGACAGACTATTTTGTAGTAAAAAGTACACAAGCACACAAATTGGTCTGTTTAATATTATTATTATACTTTGACAAGCACACAAATTGGTCTGTTTAATATTGATATTATACTCTGACACGTACACAAATTGGTCTGTTTAATATTACTATACTCTGACAAACACACAAATTGGTCTGTTTAATATTAAAATTATACTCTGACCAAGTACATCTAATTATATCCTATTCTGACATTTAGACTGAGTTATTACATTGATTTCTACCTAGCGGTTAAGGGATAAGGTTCGTTTTCGGTTAAGGACACGATGCAGTCTACGTAACTGGATATGGGTGCTTATGACAAAGTGAAGAAGAAAGAAACTCATTTTCCCTGCCGAATAAATAAACTGAGTTTAAAAAAAGTCTTTGACACTTTTTTTCTGCGACAGCATTATCTGCAATTTGGGGAGGGGACTTTTAATCAAAGATGGCTTCTTATAAGTATTCAGATGGAACTAAGCGACATGGCAGTACTTGATCACCGACAAAAGATCTCATAGGAGATGTACTTATTAAATAAAGAACAGAGAAGCTCAGGCAAAATCAGTTTTCCATAGTATGAGAGTATGACCCTTACCAACTAAAACCCTATCGCTGTAGTTAAGAAAGCGAGCTATTATATGCTCGTGGAACCGGTATTGAAATACGACGTAAACAGTCATCAGATAAGCACACGGGTCAATGGTAGAAACAAAAATGTGCATTTACAGAAGGATGTTGAGATTTCCATAGACTGCAAAGAAAACGAATAACCTGGTACTTAAAACTTTAAACAACAAAAACAAAACAAAAAAACAACCACTTTAAGCGGGGGCTCGACTTCATTGCCTCGGGTTATTCCCCATTTTAGCTCGACCTCTCTCGGCAGATGGGTACCCCATCTGTCGAAAATATCGCACAAAGTACGAACTACGTAGCTCCAGCGATGAACGCAGGGATCTCCGGAAAAAAATGACATCATGGACCGACCGTCAGAGCTCGAAATCGAACCGCGACCGTCTGAACAAGAGGCAAACGGATTGACCACTTCGTCACAGAGACCCCCAACCTGGTACTTAAGAAGGAACAGATGCGAAAACAACTTATGGACAAAATCAGGAAAGCCAGTCATCCTTTTATGGCATCTCATGAGAACAAGTGAATTGGAACACACAACGGGCATAACCGTAAGGAAGAGGGACAGAGAGAGGTAGCAAGGAAAAATATTGGTTAGCTTGAATAATGGCATGGCAGACGAGCAGCGGTGGAACTGATAAACGACACACAAGATATGAGTGGGAGATCCATGGTCGTCAACGCCAACCGAAGGGGCACTTGATGTTGATGATGATTCTACTGTGCAAAAATTCCCTACAACAGGTGAGGGGAGTATTTTTTTGCAAAAATATAACCACTTTTGGCACCCAATCTTTAAAAAATGTACTTCCCATGTTGAAAGGAGAAAATAATGAGCATTTAAAAAAAATAATACATGAAATTGATGTCATTAAGAAGAAACAAATAATCATATTTCTTACAACCGTCTTCCCCCGACTCCTGCCCCTTGCCCCCCTCCCCCACCCTCCAAAGTGATAAATAAGATTGAAACTCCAACCAATAAGAACGGAATGCTACACGTGACATATGCAGAAGTGGTCAACCGTAGCTATAAAACAAGACGGTTAGAATTGTGTGCACAAAAATATCAAACTCGTGAAAGGACGTATCTTGAGCTGTCTTAGATCATGTATGAATGATTCATACAGAACATCTATTTCTTGCTTGGTTTATAGCATTGGCCGTTTTTTGCTTGCATTTATCTCATTTTTGGCAGTGGAAATGAAAGTGTAAATGATCAAGATGATTGCGATGTTTCTTAGGAATTCCGCAAGCATAAAAATAAACATTATTTCTTGGAAGAAAGGAAAGAAACTGTAAAAATAGAAAATTAAACATGGACAAGATGCAGTAGATATAAATAGAAGCATGATAAGAGGAAGGCAAATAGCTGAAAACGAAGGATTTCAACCAGAAAAGGAAAGGATATAATAACGAATAAACAAGAATAACAATAAACGATAGGACATACAAAGAACAAGACGTTTAAATTTTTTTTTCAAAGAACTAAGTCAAATTACGAGAGAAGAAACACGAAGTTGACTCTGGGATAATTAGATACAGTTTGAACATGTTACTATTAATTTTCGTTTGTCACTTGTTTATCAAGCGTTTGCAGTGGTGATTTGATTGGCTGATCGAATCACGTGATTCTCGCTTGCTGTGCGAAGTCGTGGATTAAGGTTTCAAACTCCGAGACGAATCATAATATTTTGTTTCCTTTTCATTTTTATTGTTGTCTATAATCTAATCAATGCATTTCATTCTATTATGACGCAATTTTTGGTCAACCTAACCGCTGAAAAGTTAATAAACAGTAGAGATTAAAAATAGATCCAGCTTGTTTTGTTTATTCTGCCCTAAGTGCCAGAAAATGTTCATCTTCTTTTTTTTATAAATAAAACTAAATCATTTTGGTACGAACGGAAACGTCTTTATATCGTCCTATTTAGTCAAAATAAGCCATTAATAGATATTTCTTTTTCGAAACTTTCAATTGGCACGGTGGTGTGGGGGTGTGATCCGCGGTTCAAATCCTAATTGAGACTTATGATTTTGCATCATTTGATTTTCTTTTTAAAACACGATTAAAGTTGTTATCAATGTATTCCCGATTATTATAACATCATTTTTAGTATAACTTCATAAAAGAAATACAAACAATAAAAATTAAAAATTAAACGCAAAATGCGCTCTTATGGTGCAAGATGGAGGAGGTTGGTGAGAGAAGAGATAGGGTAGATTGAATGGTAAGGGACGAAGAAGAAGAATAGATGGCTTGGAAGCCGGAAAATAGTGCAATAAGGGAGGATGTGAATAAGGACAACTTTTAATCGTTAATCTGCTGTTGTTTCTTAACTGTTTTTTTTACTTTAATACAATTTGAACAGTCATAATTTTTAAAGGACATTCAAAATTAGGATGGGGTCGGGACACAGTTTGACTGTGTGTACTATCCTGGGGCGAGACAGAGACAGGCTGAGATCTATTACAGTCAACCTATAGCTAGAAACCAAATGCAGGAGGCTCTTAATAAAATAGAGACATGAACAGAAAAATGGCATATCGCTATAAATAAAACCGAAACCACCTACACAATCTTCTCTCTATCTCCCAAGCCCCAAGAACTAATCCTGAAAGTAAATGGCCAGACTCTCCCCCTTGACATAAGTCCAACTTATCTGGGAATAACAATGGACCCAAGGTTGACATGTAAAAATCAGATTTTAAAAAGCCACCAACAAAGCTAAGAACAAAATGTCGATAATGAGGAAAATACCAGGCTCAACATGGGGAGCGGACACGGGCACACTAAAGAAACTATACACAGGTTATGTGAGACCAGTGCTAGAATACGGGATAGCAGCACGGTCCATAGCAACAAAGAATAACTTTCATAAATAAATACAAACCAAAATCAAGGTATACGTATTGTCACTGGAGCTATGAGGACAACACCAATAAATGCAATGGAGAAAATCACACGAATCGAAAGCAGGGAGACGCGCAGAGACCAAAAAACACTCCAGTAGAGGGAGAAGTTCAAACGAATGCCTGATCACGCAATATATGACAGGATAAATCGCATGGGAAGAAAGAGATTAAAGAGAAACCACTTCATATCAAAAACAAAAGAACTTGCAAGAGCAGACCAAATCATAAGCCAGGCAGTGGTTAGAGATCTAAAACAAACATCTCAAATACCACCATGGAAAAAAGCCAAGTTCCCTGAGATGGAAGAAACCATATAGAGAATAGGGAAAAAGGGAACTCAGACAGATTCTGAAAGGGAATTTATCACAGAAGAATATGTTATTAGAGTATACCGACCAGAAACATGTACGCACGTATATACAGATGGCTCATCTAACAAAGTCACATCCAATGGAGGTGGAGGGGTCTATTACACACTAAGGAATGGATAAGAACAAACTCGAGTATTAACAACGGGAACATAGTCCAATAATGTCCGTACAGACGCAGGGGCACTGAAGGCGGCAGCTGAGCTTGTAATCCAAGATAAAGATATCCACCAAGAAAACATAGTATTCCTGACTGATGCCGTGTCAGTAATAGCAGCGATAAAGCAACACAAAGATGAAGATCTCGAGCAATGTATGTTCTCCCTGACATAGCTCTCAGTAGAACACCCAAGGTTGGTCATACAGTGGATCCCATCCTACTGCAATATTGAAGGCGATGAAGCTACAGACAAACTAGCAAAGAGTGGAGGAGCATCCCCACAACCAGACCTGAGTATCACATTTAATGAGGCCAAGACCATCATTAAAGCCAACTTCAGGGTAAAATATACTGATCAACACCCCAACTTCCGAAAAGAAGACAGCTACTATAACTTAACTAGAGAAGAGCAAGTCATCATCTTCAGACTGAGAACTAGACATAACAGACCAAGGGTCATCTTTACAACAAAATGAGGATTGGGACAGATGACAGGTGCCCATGTGGGGAACATATCATGACCGTGGAACACATCCTGCAAAGCTGCACGCTCACGCAGGAAAAGAGAACAATACTGACCTCGTTAGACAAATATGAGACAGAAGCTGTATGGAGATAAAACAGCCTTACAAACAACGGTGTCCATTGTAAGAGAAACCGGAACCTTTATCTGAGGATGAACGAAGCAGAAGAAGAGAAAAATTGTGGAGATTTTTCTTGATGATGATGATGATGATGACAATTCTTACATTTTCTGTTACTACTTTGATGCAATTTGAACATTTCCAAGTATTACTTTAGCACAAATTGAGCATGTTGTACCACATGAACGAATTCTGTAATTATTTTGATACATTTTGAACATTTTCGCTTTTATTTTGGTATTGGTTTGAACATTCGTGATTTTTGCATTGATACTGTTTGAATAGTGACAGACGTGCGTATCTCGATTAGTGAGGATGGATAAGAGCATACTCAGAAAGTGACTTTAGAGTTACGTATAAAGAAGCAGAGGCAGGTGTTTAACTATGATAAATAAGAACACAAAAAATACCATTAACGACCAAAGAAAAAAAAGGAAAGCGCATTCAGTTATGCACGATGTTGTGTTTTCATTTTAACGAGCCACTTTCAATTTTAGATGAGAAATTTGAAGGACCAACAAGGAAGTTCATGAAATATATGACAGAATAATAAAAACGAGTGCCTCTTATGGAAAGTGTAGCTCGATAGGTCTCGTGTAGCGATACGTTCCAGTCAATCAATCAATAAAAACCATGGTGACATCGCTTCTTGTTGTGTCTACCTCTGAGGCCGGTGTGGTGGAGAGGTAAGGCACTCTTCTAAAACATCCATGAATGGAAACAGTAGACGATCGAATTCTCAATTTTCAAACCATTCTTAGTGTCAAAGGAGGTAAGACCATAGCGGGTATATCCAGAGTTACCTTCAGTCGTCTCGACTGATCGTCTTGCCATTGGCCCAAGGAAGCGCGGGACAAGAGAGTGAGGATGATGATCAGCGCAGTTACTTCCTAATTATAATCCAAATTCAGCGAAAGCTACACACAAAACCGCTGCTGAAGACGGATATGTCGGACCAAAGGGGTGCAAATATCGTAGTCAAATTGTAAAGTAGTGACACAACACATTCCGTTCTCGGGAATACACCCCGCTTTTTGCAAAGCCTTGTTCGTGGCTTTGTAGCGGGAAACAGAACGAACGAAGAAAAAGAAGACACACAAAAACAGTCGGATAATGTCGTTATCTTTGTTTGTGATAGGCAACTAACTTCTCAGGGAATGTTTATTTCGTCCTCTTCTTACCTGCTACCATGAACAAAAGGCTGTCTGGTAATGCTGTCAACTGTGTCCCGTAATGTATGCTTTACACAATGTCACATCTTCTTCTTACGTCGAGTCCCACTGACATTTCTCTGGCTCTCACTAGTTCGGATCGCAGGTAGCGAAACAATTCAACCTCAAATGTGATGGATAACTGACGGCAGTGAGGGAGAACATGTGTTACCCAGCGCATCAGTGTAACCAACTTAAAATGCGCACCTCATTTACTGCAATTTAAAGCAACATATCGCGTAAGAATAAATGCAATTATTCGAAGATGAAATGATACTGATAGTCATTTTAGTATCCAGCGCATGAGATGCAGTGGTCAGCGACCCATAGCTGACTGCTAGCGTCAGGGCCAGGGAACAAGAGCTGCCTAGACTCTTCTACGCCTCCACGCGATGATCCTGGATAGCAGGCTGCAACAGGCAGACTGGCTAATGAGAAGGGACCGAAGAGGGAATACTAGCCCGGTACTGATTAAATGATTGCTGAAGTCGGAATTGTTGGACCGATAGGTGCAAATATCGCAGTCAAGCTGTAAACTACGACACAACGCATTCCATTCTCTGGACTACATTCTGCTACTTAGGTCTGTGTCAGGGTTTGGTAGCGGGAGATTGAGAATGTACGAAGCCAAGCCATATTAGTATCCACGTCAGTCAATTAAATTTGTCACCCTACACTACAACAAATGAGACCAGTCATAATAAAGTCTCTAACACTTCATCCCTGACGGCAGAGTCTGATTTGTGAACTACATGTACTGTCTTATACCAAAACAAATGGTCCTTAACTTGGCGTTCATAAAACATAGATTTAACCATTTATTATCTGGAATCTGCCCTCAATTTCTCGTTACTCCTGAACCTCACTTTTACTACATCTTTTAATCATTTTCTTCTATGATATCGCTTCTTCCTTCACGTTTAAATCGCCTTTTATTGCCAGGAACAGAGGTCTAAAAGATGAAATCGTCCAGGCTGGCCTCCACGGGATCCCAATTTCGCGTAAAATTTAAGCACTAGGGATTTTCAACTGGAAATTGCAGCCCAGCTAAATTGATAAAACGGACAGAACGTTGATGGGTATGCATCAATATATGACATAAGATATGCAAGCAGCATGGAAGATTGTGCAGAATGTGGGGGAAAATATAATGCATGGGATGGAAGGATCATGCTCTCGTCGTATCGAGATTGACAAAGAATTGAAGACGGAGTAATAGCACGAACGCTGGTTTAAAGAAAATATTGAAAAATCGACAGAAAAATAAAGAAATTTGAAAACAGCTGAAAAGCAACGTTAAAATAGAATTTAAAATGAGAACAATAATAGAGGTGTAAAAACATGTCCCCTTAAATAAACAATAATTAATCACTGGGTAACACCTGACTATGATATAGCAGGCTATAAAACAAACCACGTAATATGTTATTGAAAGCTCTATAAATAAAACATCGTAAATGATATGAAAAGCTCTATAAACCATGCACGTAATATGTTACAGAAATATATATAAACAGAACCTCGAAAATGATATAGAATAATCTATAAACAATAAATGAATCATGATATAGAAAACTCTATAAACATCCAATATTATTTTAAGATATTTCGAAACAATTCATCGAATGTAGTGTAGCCGCTTCTATAAACAAAACACTGACAATGAGATTGCAAGTTCTAGAAACACTGACTATGACATAAAAAGATCTAGAAACAATAAATCGAATATCATATAGACGACTCTATAAACAAAACACAGAATACTAAATAGAAGAATATAGAAACACCGAAAAGGATATTCAAAGATTTAGAAACAATACATCAAATATGATACAGAAGGCTCTTTAAATAAAACGTGGAATATAATATAGAAAGCTCTATAAACAAAATACCGAATATTATATATAAGGAACTATAAACAAAACATCCAATCTGATACAAAAGGAACTATAAACAACACACCGAATATGATATAGAAAGAACTATCCAACACGAGAAGGTTGTTTGAACAGTAAAAATGTGATTATATTATTGAATGGGTGAAACGGGGAAGGGGAGGGGGAGAGGAGGGGAGAGACAAGCTCTGATTCATTTACTAGTGGTCGGATTAATGAAACATAAGAGTTCTACCCCTTTGGAAAGTAATTTAATTAAAAATGAGTGCTGAAGTCCGGTGAAACATTTTAATCTTCTTCTTCTTCGTACGCAGTCAGACAGTAACCATTATTTTTTCGAAAAAAGCGGCGATCATCCTGAGGCTGTCGACACTGCCATATAGCTTGTCTTGTGTTGAGACTGGTGATGGCCACATCTGCTCTCTCTGATCCTCGTATGTCGGGCAGTTCTTCAGCAGATGCTCAGCGGTCATTTTACCGGTACCACACGGGCATTCGTCGGTACCACCTGTCTTCAATTTGTTGAAAAGGTGGTACCTCAGTCTATTGTGGCCAGTGCGAAGTCTGAAGACATCGACCTGCTCTCTTCTGTTCAACTGGTAATAGGCATCGTTTTTGGTGTAGCCGGTATGTTCAGTTTCCCATTTGGTCATGTATCTGGCTTTAATAAGCCGTTTTGACTCTTCGTACGTCATACTAGTATCTGTTTGTGGTAGTCTTGCACCTTCTTTTGCCAGTCTGTCTGCCTCCTCGTTGCCTTGGGTGTTGCAGTGTGATGGGACCCACTGTACCACTACCCTTTTTGGTGCGGACTGCTGGCACAGTTGACAGAGTACTGCTCTTAAGTCATTAAGCTCAGTGTTTTTCTGGCTTTTTAGCGCTGTGACTACGGCGAGAGCATCTGTAAGCAGGACTGTATGGCTTTCATTTTTTTTATGTGTCACCATTTCTTCCACTGCCGCCCTCAGTGCCTCTGCCTCCGCTCTGAAATTGCTTGTGTACTTACCAGTAGCGAATGACAGTGTTATTTTTCTGCCATTTGGTAGGTTCAGGAATGCTCCTGCCCCTCCGTTCTGTGTAGTGTTTGTTACAGAACCGTCGGTGTATGCATGGGTCCAGTCCATGCTTGGGTAGTTTTTCGATATAAAGCTTAGGGTAGTGTCTCTCCTTTCTTTTTCAGTCTGGCAGTTTTTGTTTGCAATACCTGGTATTTTTTTTACCACCTCTGGAAATATATCCTGCCTCCAGGTAGGTTTTCGTACAGTAGTGATGGACTTTGGTGTTGTTAATGCGTTTATGGGATCTTCGTGCATCTTTGCTTTGGCTATTTCTGCAAAGTTTCTCCGCTTTAGTTTCCCATTTCCCAAATTGTTTAGTCCCTGGTGCATTGGATGGTCAGTCAGTCTTCGGAGTTTCTCTGACTGCAGCTGGGCTCAGCAGTCTCTTCTATCGGTCATGGATTGCAGTTTTGTAATCTTTTCAAGTTCTACAATTGGCGTTGACTTCATGCCTCCTGTTATAACTCTCATGGCTTGGTTTTGAAGTTTGCTAACTTTATCGAAGTTCGCCTTTGCTGCTGTTGTCCATGCCGCAATGCCATACTCGAGAACTGGTCTCACTCTTCCAGTGTACAGTTTCTTTAGTATACTTTCGTCTGCTCCCCAGCTTGTGCCATCAAGTGTACTCATGATTGCCATTCTTTCTCTGGCTCTCATTCGGTTTCTTTCGATCTGACTTTTCCATGTCATGCGCCGATTAAATGTGACTCCCAGAAAGTTTGGGTTGTAGTTTGGCTGCAGGAATTTGCCATTTAGACTTAATTTGGTGTTTTGGGGTTTGATTGAAAGCGAGAATATTGTACATGTGGTTTTCTACTCGTTTATTTTGACCAGCCATGAGTTCGCCCACTCTTCCAGCGCTGTTAGGGCCTGCTGCATCCGATTTCTTGCTATGGTGAGATTCTTTTCAGAGGTCCACATAGCCAGATCGTCTGCAAACATTGAGCTATGGACTCTTCTTGGTATATTCTCTGTAATGTCGTTTATATACACCAGGAAGAGTGTGGGTGACAGTACTCCCCCTTGGGGTACTCCCTGCTCGAGTGTCACCTTTTTGCTCATCTGCCCTTGTACTTGGACTCTGGCCGTTCTTATTTTGAGGTAGTGGTTGATCCACTTGTACATTCTCCCACAAACGTCACTTCTCCTTAGCTTTACTCTAAGTCCGTCTTTCCAGACTTTGTCAAATGCCTTTTCCAGGTCCACCCAAACCGCTACTGTGTGTTTCTGTGTCTGATAGGCATCTTCTATTTCCTGGGCTATGAGGATGACCTGGTCCTCAGTGGATCTGTGCTGTCTAAAGCCGGCTTGCTGTGGAATTAGTATTCGTTTTTCTTCCAGATGCCACATCAGTCTGGTGAAACATTTTAATCAATACACCACATCACGACACCATCAAAGTCCTCTAAACTGGCTGTGCTGTAGCTGCCTGGCCAAGGAGTTGGGGATCTACACTTTGGTCTTCAAAGTAGTGAGCCTACTTAGAAGCATCGTATTGCAAGCAAGCGAAGAGGACCCGTGTTCTCCTTCGTCAGCATACCTCGGCATTTAAGAAAAGTATATTTAATCTCCCAGCAGACTAAGACAATAACAATAACAACAACAGCAACAACAACTAAATATCCTTGTTTTTATTTAAGTTCTACAAAACTAAATTTATTATAATTTGTACACTATTTTATTGATATAATTTCCATAAATTGCAATTCTATCGTTTTTATAATATAATATTTATTATACGTTCTACAATATTGTATATTTATATATAGTATCTGTAAAATTGTATTTATAAAGTTTCTTCAAATTATATTTGTATGTTTTCTACAATATTGTATTTATTTAGCTCTCAAAATATTGTATTTATGTAGGTTGTAAAATATTGTATTTATTAAAGTTTATATAATGTTGTATTTATAATATTATATTGATTAGTGTTTACATACTTTCTGTAATATTCTATTTATAAAGTTTCAACAGTATTCTTTTTATTATCATTTATAAATAAAATTTATTCATTGAAGTGTCTTTGATATTCAATTTATTGTAATTTATATTTGTATTTATTATAATTTATACAACATCGTATGTATATAGTATCGATTAGATTGTATTCTTTTGTTCCACTAATTTGTATTTACTATAGTTCGTAATATTGTATTTACTATAATTTATATTATATTGTATTTGATGATGATTGGCATCCTGTCAGCCTCGAGAGACAACGTGACTTCATGCTAGAGAGTGGACAGTAAGTTGTTGCCCTTGTTTTAGTCGCACAGGTTTGGAGTCTGCGTCTGAACGCATCTTGTCTTCCCCTGAATGCAGACCAACATACAAAGCCTGCCTCCAGCCGGGTCTTCTTTGGCAAGTTCCTCCCAGCTGCAGGTGTTTATATCCAACGCTTTCAGGTCACGCCTGCAAACATCTTTGTAGCGGAGGAAGGGTCTACCTTTGTTTAGCCTGCTCGTGGTAAGTTCTCCATATATTATTTTTTTTTGTTTTCGACCATCCTCCATTTTGCACACGTGACAAAGCCACAGCAAGCGGCGCTGGCGGATGATCGTAACTAAACTGGTAATCTTTGCATGGTTCAAAATGTCGTTTCTTAACACTTTGTCGCTCCATGAAATTCCAAGTTTACGCCTCAAGCAGAGAATGTGAAAAGCATATATCCTTTTCACGTGTGAGGCACACAGAGTCCATGTTTCGCTAGCATAGAGCAGGTTACTAATCACACAGGATCTGTACACAGCAATATTTGTGGAGATGGTTAGCGTGTTGTCATTCTACACTCTCTGTGAAAGCCTGGCAAGTGCTGATGAGGTCATTCCTAATCGCTCCTGCAGCTCTGCGTCCAGTAAAATGTTGTCGGTGATGATAGATCTGAGATAGTTAAAGTGTATTACCTCTTCCAGATTGTTATCGTTTAAGACGCATATCCCGAATGACAGTCTCCCTTCTCTTACTTCTTTCTCGCAGTCTGGTTAGATTTAATAATCTCACATCTGACCTAGTATGTAGGAAGACCCCTTCTGTGGCAGTTACAAAAGCGTATTTAAGCATGATGGCAAAGAAAATTCCGGATAGAGTCGGAGTCATGACAAAACTTTGTTTAACTATGCAGTTAATATCGAAGGTCCCAGATGCCTGCCCGTCATGCAACACTGTACCTTTCATGTCCACGTAAAAGACCTAATTATGCTCAGCAGTTTAGTTGGGCAGCCAACGTTGGACAATACTTTGAAAAGACCCTCTCTGTTTACCAGATCGAAAGCTTTGGTGAGGTTGATGAAGGAAAGTAACATTGGTATGTGTTGTTCTCTGCATTTCTCTTGCAATTGTCTCAGTGAAAAGACCATATCAACGTTGGACCGTTCTGCGCGAAAACCACACTGAGACTCCGGATACACCCTGTCGGCCAGCTTCCGCAGTCTGCTCAGGATGACACGAGCATGCACTTTGCCTACGGTGTTGAGGAGCGATATTCCCCTGTAACTGTTGCAGTTTCCTCCGTCTCCCATTTTTTTTTCTTGTAATGGGTGACTATGTTGGCGTCTCTCATGTCCTGTGATACAGCTCCCCTCATCCCAAAACTGGCAGATTTTGTATTGTCCTACTATAATTCATATATTATTGTATATGTATAGTTTCTAAAATATTCAATGTTTTTAAATGTATATCTTCTTCTTCTTCTTTTGTCGTCTCACTTTCTACCTGGTTGTAGCCCAGTGTCGTGGTATGTATTTGTCTTTTGTCGTCTCACTTTCTACCTGGTTGTAGCCCAGCGTCGTGGTATGTATTTGTCTTTTGTCGTCTCACTCTCTACCTGGTTGTAGCCCAGCGTCGTGGTATATATTTGTCTTTTGTCGTCTCACTTTCTACCTGGTTGTAGCCCAGCGTCGTGGTATGTATTTGTCTTTTGTCGTCTCACTTTCTACCTGGTTGTAGCCCAGCGTCGTGGTATGTATTTGTCTTTTGTCGTCTCACTTTCTACCTGGTTGCAGCCCAGCGTCGTGGTATGTATTTGTCTTTTGTCGTCTCACTTTCTACCTGGTTGTAGCCCAGTGTCGTGGTATGAATTTGTCTTTTGTCGTCTCACTTTCTACCTGGTTGTAGCCCAGTGTCGTGGTATGTATTTGTCTTTTGTCGTCTCACTTTCTACCTGGTTGTAGAACAGTGTCGTGGTATGTATTTGTATTTTGTCGTCTCACTTTCTACCTGGTTGTAGCCCACTGTCGTCGTATGTATTTGTCTTTTGTCGTCTCACTTTCTACCTGGTTGTAGCCCAGTGTCGTGGTATGTATTTGTCTTTTGTCGTCTCACTTTCTACCTGGTTGTAGCCCAGTGTCGTGGTATGTATTTGTATTTTGTCGTCTCACTTTCTACCTGGTTGTAGCCCAGTGTCGTGGTATGTATTTGTCTTTTGTCGTCTCACTTTCTACCTGGTTGTAGCCCAGTGTCGTGGTATGTATTTGTCTTTTGTCGGCTCACTTTCTACCTGGTTGTAGCCCAGTGTCGTCGTATGTATTTGTCGTCTGACTTTCTACCTGGTTGTAGCCCAGTGTCGTCGTATGTATTTGTCATTTGCCTCTCTTATGGCCCGAGTAAAAATTTTCCCTATTTTACGGCATGTCTCGTTTACGCTGTCTATCCATCTTTTCCTCGGTCTACCTCTCGCCCTTCTTCATGATGTTCTCCTGTAGAAGGTTGCATGAGCAGCATGGACCGTTTGCATTCTCCCAATGTGTCCAAACCAATTGATTATGTTTTGCTCGATGTTGTGTAGGCAGTGAATTGTACCATTCCTTTCCCGAATATTCATATTTATGATTATATCTTTTCTGGTGTTGTTAGTGACCTTTCATATGCATCGCATTTCGTAGGCTGCTAACTTTCGTTATTAACGTTTCTATAATGTTGTTTTTATTTAAAGTTTCTTTACTATTGTATTTATAATAATTTATATTAAATTGCATTCATGAAGGCTTTCTATAATTGAGCTTTTCTAAGGTACTTACTAGTGCTGTGTTAAAAGGCACACTATGGCTGTAATAACAGCCATGTTTTTTTCTTTTCCTTTCAAACTATATTCACATTATTTGAATTGTAATCTCTTACTTTTTCCTCCATCTTTTAGTGAAGCCGTTAAGAATGACGTGAGGTAAAATCGAATCAATAGAGCATACACTTTTGGGAGAATTGACGAAAAACGCAGATCGTGAGATGGAGAAAGATAGAGAGAGAGAGAGAGGGTAACGAGTTCATATTCCCGGACGTTATCTCACGTACATTGCGTCCCTCTTGTGCACACGTCTGCTCAAATGTTTTTGATTTATTGAATATATGATTATATGAAGCTGATTGCCTTGTCACCTCTCCTCTCCAACTTTTCTCTTCCAAATGTTCTAGACATCGCATGGTTTATTAATTATCATTGTATGAAGAAATCCTGTCTGGGGTTCGAGTATGACAGATATTTGGGAGCTATTTCTCCTGATGAAGAAAGCTGAAAAAAAATCACTGCAAAGATCATAGTTTGCAGCCACATAGAGGTTACATCTCCTGGACTACACAATTACAGAATAAATAACTAGATGTATGTGTTTACTTTATTTCTACACTTGTATTCTGTAAGCACATAGTGACAGTTTTAGTAGCAGCGTAAAGAGCGCTCATTTCTTACTGAAATAGCACACCTTTTGTTCCCCGTTATCAACATGCTCTAGTTGACCCAACTGGAAATGGGTACTTCGCTTTCACTTTCCACCTCATAAAAGCTGAGCCCTGGTACAATGGAATTAGTAACACTTCAACTTTAGCGGAAGTCTGATGTGAGACTACCCTTACTTTTGCAGCAACGCTCGTTATCGATCCCTGTTTTTTTGGGCCGTCTTCTTGTACTCCACTCTCTGAAATTACAGTTGTCTTTACTTCCATTTTCATATTTTATTCCCATTCTCCACTTTTCGTGCAGTCAAGTTCCGGTTATTTCGTTGGATTATGTTTTGATATTTAGTTCCATCCACTATCATCAAAGCTGTACGAAGCTAAAGAGCAGTACAGTCAACGGTCGGGTTCATCGCGGAAACTCACCTGATGGTGTCAACATATATGATGCGATCACAAGAAGAAGAAGAAAAAGACGTTACATCCATCCGGACTCTATTGATAGTTCCACCCATACATACTTTCTTGATGGTTAGTTCCATCCTCCAGACTTTCTTGATGGCAAATTCCATCCTCCAGACTTTCGTGATGGTAAATTCCATCCTCCAGACTTTCTTGGTGGTGAGTTCCATAATCCAGACGTTCTTGATGGTGAGTTCCGTCTATCCAATCGTTCTTGATGGTGAGTTCCATCGATCCAATCATTCTTGATGGTGAGTTCCATCGATCTAATCATTCTTGATGGTGAGTTCCATCTATCCAATCTTTCTTGATGGTTAGTTCCATCCTTTAGACTTTCTTGATGGTTAGTTCCATCCTCCAGAGTTTCTTGATGGTGAGTTCCATCATCCAGACTTTCTTAATGGTGAGTTCCATCTATCCAATCATTCTTGATGGTGAGCTTCATGCTTCATCCATCCACACTTGGTTGATGGTGAGTTTCAGCATCCAGACTTTCTTGATGGTGAGTTCTATGCTTCATCCATCAAATCTTTCTTGATGGTGAGCTTCATCCATCCACACTTTGTTGATGGTGAGTTCTATCCATACAGACTTGTTGATGGTGAGTTCAATCCATCCTGACTTTCTGATGGTGAGTTTCATCCATACAGACTTTTTGATGGTGAGTTCAATCTATCCTGACTTTTTGATGGTGAGTTCAATCTATCCTGACTTTCTGATGGTGAGTTTCATCCATCCACATTGTCTTAGTAGTGAGTTCTGTCAATCAACGTTTTCTAGATTGTGAGTTTCATTCATCCACACTTTTCTAATCGTAAGTTCCATTTATCCATATTTTTTTTATGGTGAGTTCAAACCACCCACTTTTTTTATTAAATCTCCATTTCATTTATTGATTCAAGTACTTTACGACATATCAATGTTCGTTGCTAGACCTCATTGACTAAAACAAAGTATGCTGCAGACACTTCTGCACATCAAGGCTTCTGCGACCAAGAGTCCGAAACGTATATGGGTGAACGTCAGTAGCCTGCATGTTGTACCAATTTTGTACTCGGAGGAGATATCCGTTGGGGAATGATTAAAGTCTGGATTTGATACTATTAGTTACATGTGACGGAGACATATATCTGTTAGTGTCTCCAGTTTAGACGTAAAACCTCTAGTTAAAAGTGGCGCTGAGATATGTTTGTTAGTGTCTGCAGTTCAGACGGGAAACTATATGCTACACGTAGCGAGGAGAAATGTTTGTTAGTGTCTGCAGTTCTTTGCTACACGTAGCGGTGACATATGTTTGTTAGTGTCTGCAGTTCTTTGCTACACGTAGCGGTGACATATGTTTGTTAGTGTCTGCAGTTCTTTGCTGCACGTAGCGGTGACATATGTTTGTTAGTGTCTGCAGTTCTTTGCTACACGTAGCGGTGACATATGTTTGTTAATTTCTGCAGTCTAGACGTGAAACCTTTATTTGCATGTCATGGGACTTCTGTTTGTTAGTGTCTGCGGTTTAGTGGTGAAAATTGTGAATGTCCTACTAACGCATTGTCTTGTCAACTCAAATACAGACTACATACCTCCTGTTTATTGTATAAAGTAACAATCGTAGTGTTAACACAATTGAAGAGTTTTCAAGTGACTTACTATGCATTTTTATACAGGTTGACGAGCTGGTGAAAGTGTTTGGTTACTTCTCTTAGATTTGAGTTCAAGCCGGGTAAAGTCTCATTTGTTTTCTTCTATCGAGTATCAAATAGACTAACATGTACACTGAGCGGTATCCGTCGACGCTTATGACCTGTACTCCTCAGCTGTATAACCTTCCAATAACGCCCAAACCCCTCCTCCCCCTCCCACCTTTCGGACAAGAACAAGTCGGGTAAGGGGTAGGCATAATTATCGTTGTAATATGTTACTAAAACAAGCTTCCGGACATATAAGAAATGGAGATTACGGGAGAATCCTAGCCTACTGTTATACACACATCCGGACATACAGGAAATGGAGATTACGGGAGAATCCTAGCCTACTGTTATACAAACATCCGGACATACAAGAAATGGAGATTACGGGAGAATCCTAGCCTACTGTTATACAAACATCCGGACATACAAGAAATGGAGATTACGGGAGAATCCTAGCCTACTGTTATACAAACATTAGGACATACAGGATATGGAGATTATGAGAGAATCCTAGCCTACTGTTATACAAACATTCGGACATACAGGACATGGAGATTATGGGAGAATCCTAGCCTACTGTTATACAAACATTAGGACACAAGAAATGGAGATTACGGGAGAATCCTAGCCTACTGTTATACACACATCCGGACATACAAGAAATGCAGATTACGGAAGAATCCTAGCCTACTGTTATACAAACATCCGGACATACAAGAAATGCAGATTACGGGAGAATCCTAGCCTACTGTTATACAAACATCCGGACATACAAGAAATGGAGATTACGGGAGAATCCTAGCCTACTGTTATACAAACATCCGGACATACAAGAAATGGAGATTACGGGAGAATCCTAGCCTACTGTTATACAAACATTAGGACATACAGGATATGGAGATTATGAGAGAATCCTAGCCTACTGTTATACAAACATTCGGACATACAGGACATGGAGATTATGGGAGAATCCTAGCCTACTGTTATACAAACATTAGGACACAAGAAATGGAGATTACGGGAGAATCCTAGCCTACTGTTATACACACATCCGGACATACAAGAAATGCAGATTACGGGAGAATCCTAGCCTACTGTTATACAAACATCCGGACATACAAGAAATGCAGATTACGGGAGAATCCTAGCCTACTGTTATACAAACATCCGGACATACAAGAAATGGAGATTACGGGAGAATCCTAGCCTACTGTTATACAAACATCCGGACACAAGAAATGGAGATTACGGGAGAATCCTAGCCTACTGTTATACAAACATCCGGACACAAGAAATGGAGATTACGGGAGAATCCTAGCCTACTGTTATACAAACATCCGGACACAAGAAATGGAGATTACGGGAGAATCCTAGCCTACTGTTATACAAACATCCGGACACAAGAAATAGAGATTACGGGAGAATCCTAGCCTACTGTTATACAAACATCCGGACACAAGACATGGAGATTACGGGAGAATCCTAGCCTACTGTTATACAAACATCCGGACACAAGAAATGGAGATTACGGGAGAATCTTAGCCTACTGTTATATAAACATCCGGACACAAGAAATGGAGATTATGAGAGAATCCTAGGCTACTGTTATATAAACATTCGGACATACAAGAAATGGAGATTATGAGAGAATCCTAGCCTACTGTTATACAAACATTAGGACATACAGGAAATGGAGATTATGAGAGAATCCTAGCCTACTGTTATACAAACATTCGGACATACAGGAAATGGAGATTAGGGGAGAATCCTAGCCTACTGTTATACAAACATCCGGACACAAGAAATGGAGATTATGAGAGAATCCTAGGCTACTGTTATATAAACATTCGGACATACAAGAAATGGAGATTATGAGAGAATCCTAGCCTACTGTTATATAAACATTCGGACATACAAGAAATGGAGATTATGAGAGAATCCTAGCCTACTGTTATATAAACATTCGGACATACAAGAAATGGAGATTATGAGAGAATCCTAGGCTACTGTTATATAAACATTCGGACATACAAGAAATGGAGATTACGGGAGAATCCTAGCCTACTGTTATACAAACATCCGGACACAAGAAATGGAGATTATGAGAGAATCCTAGGCTACTGTTATATAAACATTCGGACATACAAGAAATGGAGATTATGAGAGAATCCTAGCCTTCTGTTATATAAACATTCGGACATACAAGAAATGGAGATTATGGGAGAATCCTAGCCTACTGTTATACAAACATTCGGACACAAGAAATGGAGATTATGAGAGAATCCTAGCCTACTGTTATACAAACATTAGGACATACAGGAAATGGAGATTATGAGAGAATCCTAGCCTACTGTTATACAAACATTCGGACATACAGGAAATGGAGATTATGGGAGAATCCTAGCCTACTGTTATACAAACAGCAACAAACATCCGGACATAAAATAAATACAGATTGGGAGTGAATCCGAACCTGCTGTTATACAAACACTCAGACATAAAAACTATACAGATTGTGTACGAACTGAAGCTTGTTTTTATGAACATCCAGACATTAACATGGTGGACATTGTGCAGGGATCAACATTTGTCTAACAAACATGGTGATTGAAATTACACGTAACGCAATAAGACAAAAATGTGTTGAGAAAAAACGAAAAAACCGAGAATTAAATTATGGAAACAAAAATATAGCGACTTCATTTTATCCCTAATCTTCAACGACTTGGATGGGCAGTTTTTTTGTTTTTTAGAAGCTCCCATCTCTACATTCGAAATGGAAGTGTTTGTTGGATAAATGGAAGCTCCTGGGACACAAGCTCACAGCCAGTGACATTCCCAGAATATGGGCTTGTGAAAACGGAAATCCCGAGGATATGGACTGGTAAAAAACCTTCATGAATTAAGTTTACCATTGCACCACTACAATTGAAGGAGCACTGGGTCTATTCCTTACTCCTCAATAACTGCTTCTCGAATCCACTGGAGAACAAACAGATCAGTGAATACTACAAGTAAAATATTATTATTAGCCTTTTGGGAACTGCAAATGGTAAGTCTATTTACATGCATACGATTAGCATAGTGGTATATCACTCGCTTTTCGTGGCAAAGACATAATCTTGGAATCTCGATATCGGTGCGCACCAGTCGATCCAGCTGTAAATAGGCACATGGCATTCGTCAAGGAAAAACAAATGCAGTGAGAAAAGGAACTGGCCAAACTACCTCATGCAGCGGGGAACTGAGACTCTAGCCCTGTCAGGCACAACCTACTGACCAGGACGACGCGTCAGGGTCAGACACAACCTACTTACCAAGACCACTAACTTACTTACACGTAGCGTTTCTTGGAAACAGGCTGTTTTCAAGGCAGCCTGGTTGATGAGATGTGGATCGACGTGATCCCCGTAATAGTTAGAGACGCAGATGAAGTCAACCATAACACAACCGCCTGAGGGACCACGGTCCACCTTCATTAGCACGCTCCGGATGTGTGGAAAACTACTACTTCCCGCTACTTAACGCCCTTTTTAGGGCGTTCAAAAGAGTAAATTTACTCATTGTGGGCATTAAAGAACAACACTAACCTCATTCATGCTGTGACGTAGTATACTGTCTCTAACTAGTTCATTCTCTGACAGTAGTGTAACTACTATGGGAGAAACTTTGACTTAGTATATTGAAGTCTCTAACTAGTTCATTCTCCGACAGTAGTGTAACTACTATGGGAGAAACTTTGACTTAGTATATTGAAGTCTCTAACTAGTTCATTCTCTGACAGTAGTCTAACTACTATGGGAGAAACTTTGACTTAGTATATTGAAGTCTCTAACTAGTTCATTCTCTGACAGTAGTCTAACTACTATGGGAGAAACTTTGACTTAGTATATTGAAGTCTCTAACTAGTTCATTCTCTGACAGTCGTGTAACTACTATGGGAGAAACTTTGACTTAGTATATTGAAGTCTCTAACTAGTTCATTCTCTGACAGTAGTCTAACTACTATGGGAGAAACTTTGACTTAGTATATTGAAGTCTCTAACTAGTTCATTCTCCGACAGTAGTGTAACTACTATGGGAGAAACTTTGACTTAGTATATTGAAGTCTCTAACTAGTTCATTCTCTGACAGTAGTGTAACTACTATGGGAGAAACTTTGACTTAGTATATTGAAGTCTCTAACTAGTTCATTCTCCGACAGTACTGTAACTACTATGGGAGAAACTTTGACTTAGTATATTGAAGTCTCTAACTAGTTCATTCTCCGATAGTACTGTAACTACTATGGGAGAAACTTTGACTTAGTATATTGAAGTCTCTAACTAGTTCATTCTCCGACAGTAGTGTAACTACTATGGGAGAAACTTTGACTTAGTATATTGAAGTCTCTAACTAGTTCATTCTCTGACAGTAGTGTAACTACTATGGGAGAAACTTTGACTTAGTATATTGAAGTCTCTAACTAGTTCATTCTCCGACAGTAGTGTAACTACTATGGGAGAAACTTTGACTTAGTATATTGAAGTCTCTAACTAGTTCATTCTCTGACAGTAGTCTAACTACTATGGGAGAAACTTTGACTTAGTATATTGAAGTCTCTAACTAGTTCATTCTCTGACAGTAGTCTAACTACTATGGGAGAAACTTTGACTTAGTATATTGAAGTCTCTAACTAGTTCATTCTCTGACAGTAGTCTAACTACTATGTAACAAACCTTTAGTTCTTGTCTATTTTTAGACATGTTGAGAATGATAATCACCGTTGAAATGGTACCTCAAAATACTCGTTTCAGTAATGTTATTAGTTGTAGTAACCGCAGCATAATATACGTCTCAGCTGTAACCATGAAATGAGATCAGCTACCTTCTTCCCATCTCCAATTTTCTATGTCTCTTGTATGAATGGTGTATCCGGACAAACTCATATTTCTAATTCTAGATATTATTCTCCCATTTAGCCTTGTCTCCAATCCACACTTGCGCACCCTGATATTTCTTCCAGCACTGTTTACAGAAGTTTTCCCTACATGGCCAACCCATTTGTCAATCTTGATATCATCGACACTTATATCATGTATGTTTCCTTCTTTGTTTCTTGCGAGATGCTCTCCATTTTGTTGTGTATCCACATTTCTGAAGCCTCAATTATTGTTTCCAATTGCATTTTCATTGCTAAGGACTCTTTGTCGAACGGTAATGAAGTGCACAGATATATATATATTACATCTGACAACTCTCATTTCATATTTAATTTGTGGCATACATGTCAATATCTGTCACATCTTGTTGAATGTTTCGCCATATTTTCATTTCCTACTTACTTTCTGGTGCAGAATGTTCTGTCTTATTTTGTTATATGTGGGAGGTGATGTGGTGAAGATGTACCTTGATAAATGATTATTGTGTCGATTCTGTTATGGACAACTGTACGGCAACTGATGAATCTTCTTATACGCTTAATGGTGCTTCATCTTATACAGAAGGGGAACTGAGTGATCTCAAGGTAAGACGTCAGCCTCGGACGCAGGAGGTTTGCGGTTCAAATCACCGTGGAGACTGGGATTTTTTCAAGTGGACTTTATGGTATTTCCCGCGGATCTCTAGGGGGTAGAGACCGGACCCCTGATCTCTGGGTGGTATATATCGGACCCCTGGTCTCTGGGTGGTAGAGATCGAACCCCTGAACTCTGGGTGGTATAGATCGGACCCCTGATCTCTGGGTAGTAGAGATCGAACCCCTGAACTCTGGGTGGTAGAGATCGGACCCTTGATCTCTGGGTGGTAGAGATCGGACTCCTGATCTCTGGGTGGTATAGATCAGACCCCTGATCTCTGGGTGGTAGAGATCGGACCCTGATCTCTGGGTGGTAGAGATCGGACCCTTCATCTCTGGGTGGAAGAGATCGGACCCCTGATCTCTGGGTGGAAAAGATCGGACCCCTGATCTCTGGGTGGTAGAGATCGGACTCCTAATATCTGGGTGGAAGAGATCGGATCCTTAATCTCTTGGTGGTAGAGATCGGACCTCTGATCTGTGGATGGTAGAGATCGGACCCCTAATCTCTGGGTAGTAGAGATCGGACGCCTGTATGCAGTATCGCGCGCTTTATAAATCTGTCCCAGTTGGAAATCGAAAAGAGGAGGATTAATGGCCGCTGTCTGGCAAAATTCAAAATTATGTTAAAAATCTATCCCAGGCATTACGGGATCCTAGTCGGTACTACTTAGCTCGTGAGCTGTGCTGAGATTCTCCACAAAATAGAGAAGAACAGAACACGTTTGGGTTAAACCGTGTGTAATAACGTTGATTCTTTGACTAAACAAAACTTATACAACAATTCATGTATAATCTTATACAGCTACTGATGATACATCTGATACAACAACCGATACAACATCTGATACAACATCTGATACAACATCGGATGCAACAACTGATGCAACATTTTAAACAATATCTTGTACAGCATCTGATACAACAACTGATACATTTTTTACAACAACTGATGCAACATCTTATACAACAACTGATGCAACATCGTATACAAAATTGTATATCATCATCTGATACAACAACTGATACAATAACTGATACATCTTATACAACAACTGATACAACATCTGATACAACAACTAATAGAACAACTGATGCATCATCTGATACAATAACTGATGGAACATCTTATACAGCAACTGATACATTATCTGATACAACAACTGATACATCATCTGATACAGCAACTGATACATCAACTGATACATCAACTGATACATCAACTGATACATCAACTGATACAACAACTGATACAACATCTGATACAACAACTGATGGAACATATACAGCAACTGATACATTCTCTAATACAACAACATATACATCAAGTGATACATCAACGTATACATCATCGTACAATAATTGATGCATTATCTTACATAGTAACTGATGCAACGTCTTACATCATCGCATGCACCAACTGATACATCATCCCATGCATTAACTAATACATCAACTGATACATCATCTTATGCATCAACTAATACATCAACTGATACATCATCTTATGCATCAACTAATACATCAACTGATACATCATCTTATGCATCAACTAATACATCAACTGATACATCATCTTATGCATCAACTAATACATCAACTGATACATCACCCCATGCATCAACTAATACATCAACTGATACATCATCTTATGCATCAACTAATACATCAACTGATACATCACCCCATGCATCAACTAATACATCAACTGATACATCATCTTATGCATCAACTAATACATCAACTGATACATCACCCCATGCATCAACTAATACATCAACTGATACATCATCTTATGCATCAACTAATACATCAACTGATACATCACCCCATGCATCAACTAATACATCAACTGATACATCATCTTATGCATCAACTAATACATCAACTGATACATCACCCCATGCATCAACTAATACATCAACTGATACATCATCTTATGCATCAACTAATACATCAACTGATACATCACCCCATGCATCAACTAATACATCAACTGATACATCATCTTATGCATCAACTAATACATCAACTGATACATCATCTTATGCATCAACTAATACATCAACTGATACATCATCTTATGCATCAACTAATACATCAACTGATACATCATCTTATGCATCAACTAATACATCAACTGATACATCATCTTATGCATCAACTAATACATCAACTGATACATCATCTTATGCATCAACTAATACATCAACTGATACATCATCTTATGCATCAACTAATACATCAACTGATACATCAACTGATGCAGCTACAACTTATTAAAAGACCAAAACAATTGTAAGTCAGCTTTGGATCAAAACGGGAAAAAGATCAGATATGTGACATAGAAATTAGGCTTACCAAGAACGCTCTTGTCGAGATAAAATAATCATCTTCAGACTACTTAATGGGCTAGCCAGACAGAAGAACCTCATATGTCATTACTTCAAGATTGGCATTTGGGATCTGTCTTCATATGGCATTGCCACAATGGCACTTGTTACAGACTTGTCCAGCGCACATCGAAGAAAGAATTGATACTTGGTAGTAGTATGTTACATTTGACGAGAAATTGTATGGCTATATAATAAACCTTGAGCTGCCTGTTGCCTTTTTTAGGCTCACAAATGTCGATGTATGATAACGGCTACGAAAAATAAAAGGGAAAGAACTGGTTTCTTTTCTGCATAGAGAATGACCATAAAGTTCCATACATCCGCCTTGCAGTATATCCAGTAACAACGGTTTGTGTTTACTGTGTTATCTCCCTGTTGTCTAATCATCAACACACACTAGGTTTACACTTCGCACGTGAAAGCCCGTCATACATACACATGGACATACACATGCCTAAACTTGTACACATTACGTACACATACACTTTGACAGACATATTTATATGTGTATATACATACTTGTACATACTTGCACATGTGTATGTTCATTATTTATACATTCACTCATATTATACAAACATGCAGGCATCTCAGAAACATACATACGTGTTTACATTTGTATATATATATATATATATATATATATATATATATATATATATATATATATACATCTATATATATATACGTGAACACATCTAATTCGGCATTAACACGTACAAACAAAAGTTAACACATTGAAATGCACACGCGCGCACACAAACTCACGCGCGCGCACACACTTACGCGCGCACACACACGCACGAATGCACACACCCAAACATATATACTCGCACATGATTGTAGAAACGTAAAAATGCAAACATTCATGTATATACACATGCGTACAACTCGTGTAAATTCACACAACTGTATCTGTTCACACAAACACTGACATTTTAACCTGTTCACATAAACACTGACATCTTAACCTGTTCACACAAACACTGATAATTGTATATGTCCATACAGGGGAGGAGGACTAACGTCTGGTCAGGCAGAACATACTGAACAGCCATGTTTGTCAGGGTAAGATCAAATTTACTGGTCAAAACCCACACCTGGACTTCCAACGTAGTCCTCCCTGAAAACGGAATGTTGTTCTTGGTAGTGTGGCTATAGAGGTGGAAGATCAACGTGATACCCGCAGTAGTATGCAACACAAAATCAGACCAAGCATACTGTAACAGTTCCCGCCGGAGCAAGGGGAGTTTAGGATGCCTGAACATGTTAAAGCTTAAAGCTACATGAATGCATGTCAAGGTCACTCACTGTCTCAGCAAAGGAGAACAGAGTTGGGTTAAGGAATGTGGACAGGTAGAAACTGACCACTGGCCTTCCGATTTTGGTAGGGGGAGATTGATTGACAGACGAAATTGGCAACGGGGCTTGCTGCGAGAGAATGAGTGACAGGTGTGCAAAGTGTTTCGTTCCAATTGGAATTGAAGATGACCATACCTGAGATCGATTGGTCAAGCTCTGGTCTTGCTTGAGGATATATAACTCGAGACAAAGTTTAGCTCGAGAGGCTGGATGAGAGATGGAGAGGCTAGATAGAGAGAGGCTGTATGGGAGAGAGAGAGACTGAATGTGGATAGTATGTTTAACTCACCGACTTAGATAGAGGAGCGATTGATAGACTGTTGGACGAATGTTTGGTGATAGAACAGGAGCGCTCAAATAGGTGTGTGAGTTTTGCATTAATAGATAATCTGAAAGTGTGTTTGTAAGCAAGGACACATTGTGAACGAGTTATGTCGAGATCGCCCGCCTGAGGGGATTTCAGTGAGGAAGAGTATTTGATAAGGTGTGTTGAAGACGCAGTTAAGGCGATGTGTGTGTGATGTAATTGCAAGGCAATAGAACTGGGTTTTTAGATAGTTGGGAATTCCATCAATAGCTAATGCTTACAATTCCCGTTTTAGTATAATGTTTAGTTAAGATATGTATTATATTGTGTTTGTAATTTCTCTACTCATTGTATGATATGAGTATGATATAATAAATATGCCACCTGCTGTTTGATATGTCATTTACTGAGTATGGTCATGATGATGCGGATGAGTGTGAAAATGTTCTAAGTTAGATCACGGCCAGGGCAAAGAAATAGAGGATCTGCTACAATACCACAACCGCCTGGATGACCCCGGTTAACATTCATCAGCACGCTCGTGATGTGACAAAAGCAACTGCAACCCGCCACAAAACGTCCTTTTCATGGCGGTCAAAAAAGTAAACATATTCATGGTCGGTATTCACAACAACAACTGTTCACACAAACACTGACATTTAAATCTGTTCAACCAAACACTGCCATTTGAATCTGTTCACACAAACACAGATATTATTATATCTACAACCAAACACTAATATTAGTATATCTACACAAAAACACTGATATTATTATCTCTACACAAAAACACTGATATTATTATCCGCTAACACAGACACTGATATCTTTATCTCTACACACTGATATTATTATCTGCTCACACCACACACACACACTGATATCTCTATCTCTACACACTGATATTATTATCCCCTCACACAGACACTGGTATCTTTATCTTTACACACTGATATTATTATCCGCTCACATAAACACTGATATCTTTATCTTTACACACTGATATTATTATCCCCTCACACAAACACTGATATCTTTATCTCTACACACTGATATTATTATCCGCTCACACAAACACTGATATCTTTATCTTTACACACTGATATTATTATCCCCTCACACAAACACTGATATCTTTATCTCTACACACTGATATTATTATCCGCTCACACAGACACTGATATCTTTATCTCTACACACTGATATTATTATCCGAACACACCACACAGACACTGGTATCTTTATCTCTACACACTGATGTTATTATCCGAACACACCACACAGACACTGGTATCTTTATCTCCACACACTGATATTATTATCCGCTCACACAGACACTGATATCTTTATCTCTACACACTGATATTATTATCTCAACACACCACACAGACACTGGTATCTTTATCTCTACACACTGATATTATTATCCGCTCACACAAACACTGATATCTTTATCTCTACACACTGATATTATTATCTGAACACACCACACAGACACTGGTATCTTTATCTCTACACACTGATATTATTATCCGCTCACACAGACACTGGTATCTTTATCTCTACACACTGATATTATTATCTGAACACACCACACAGACACTGGTATCTTTATCTCTACACACTGATATTATTATCTGAACACACCACACAGACACTGGTATCTTTATCTCCACACACTGATATTATTATCCGCTCACACAGACACTGGTATCTTTATCTCTACACACTGATATTATTATCTGAACACACCACACAGACACTGGTATCTTTATCTCCATACACTGATATTATTATCCGCTCACACAGACACTGGTATCTTTATCTCTACACACTGATATTATTATCCGCTCACACAGACACTGGTATCTTTATCTCTACACACTGATATTATTATCTGAACACACCACACAGACACTGGTATCTTTATCTCTACACACTGATATTATTATCTGAACACACCACACAGACACTGGTATCTTTATCTCCACACACTGATATTATTATCCGCTCACACAGACACTGGTATCTTTATCTCTACACACTGATATTATTATCTGAACACACCACACAGACACTGGTATCTTTATCTCCACACACTGATATTATTATCCGCTCACACAGACACTGGTATTTTTATCTCTACACACTGATATTATTATCCCCTCACACAAACACTGATATCTTTATCTCCACACACTGATATTATTATCCGAACACACCACACAGACACTGGTATCTTTATCTCTACACGCTGATATTATTATCCGCTCACACAGACACTGGTATCTTTATCTCTACACACTGATATTATTATCCGCTCACACAGACACTAGTATCTTTATCTCTACACACTGATATTATTATCCGAACACACCACACAGACACTGGTATCTTTATCTCTACACGCTGATATTATTATCCGCTCACACAGACACTGGTATCTTTATCTGTACTACTGATATTATTATCCGCTCACACAGACACTGGTATCTTTATCTCTACACAAAAACACTGATATTATTATCCGCTCACAAACACTGATATCTTTTCTGATATCGCTAACAACGATATCTTTATCCTTTCACATAATCACCGATATCTGTATCTGCTCAAAGAAACGCTATGTTTATCTATTCATACAATTACACATACGTGTATCTGTTCGTATAAAAAGACATATGTCTATAAGCTCGCATACGTTATGTCTAATTGCCCATACTTACACAGTCATACACTGAATTATCAGTCGGTGCGGAAGGGGAGGTAAATAGGCTGATAACAGCCGTCTGTCCATGCCGGCTGCTTGTGTGGGCGTAAGCGAATCAGAACTTTCTTCAAATGACGGTCCTAGAAACGCTCTGCACCTGTAAAACATGGCTGACAGAATATAAAAAGAAGAGGAGAGGCAAAACCGATGCCAAAATTGTCATGCCATGGCAGGAGGACAGACGCGGATATCCAAGTCTGGCGAAAACTACAGCAAAATGTTATAACATTCGTTTCATGACAAAAGTAGGACAATAAAAAGAAGAAGAAGAAGAAGAAGAAGAAGAGACAAAAAAACGGGAAGTAAGAGGAGGGGAAGAGTGTAAAAAAGAAGAAGCAGAACAGGAAGAAAAAGTAAAAATAGAAAAACAAGTAGACAAAGAAGAAAAAGAAGAAGAAAAAAAAGAAGAAAAAAAAGAACAACAAAATGAAGAAAAATTGCGAGGAAAAAGAAGAAGGAAGAGGAATAGAAGAAAAAGAAGAAGGAAGAGGAATAGAAGAAAAAGAAGAAGTGGAGGAAGACAAAGAAGAAGAATAAAAAGAAGAATAAGAAGAACACGAAGAAAAAGTAGGTAAAGAAGAAGAAGAAGAAGTGGAGGAAGAGGAAGAACAAGAAAAGAAGAACAAGAACAAGAACAAGAAGAAGAAGAAGAAGACAAAGAAGAAGATGAGGAAGAGGAAGAGGAAAAAGAAGGAGAAGAAGAAAAAAAAGAAGAAGAAGAATTGATTTTACAATCCACACAAAGCAGTGGTTTGAAATGAAACGAGAGACGAGCTGAGAAAAGTGACTGAGGGGGCGAAATTGTAGTGTGGGCAACAATCGGGCTACAATACCCATCTCAATCACTACAATTTGTCAATTATTTAAAACCACAAAACACGTAAAGATCTTACCCGGAGGCAGTGATGTCGAGTGTACATAATATAATACTCAGTTACACACCGTTCTGTAACAAAACATAACACAACACAGTAGGACAGAAGATAACATAGCACATCATGGTACATAACACAAAACATAACCCAACATCACATAACATGGAATGACATAAACACAATTGACATAACCTGATGACAAAACATAACCGGGCAGAATAGGACATGGTAAAATATAGTACATCATAACATAACAATTTGGCATAAACATTTCGGGACATAATGTAACATAACATAACATATCATGACAAGGAATGACATAACACAAGATAATATACCATTAGATGGCATAACATAATATGTAATAACATTATAGAACAACATGACTAAGTATGACATAACATAACATGACATACCGTTAGATTACATAAAATAACTTGTCATTACATTTCAAAAAATAACATGACAAAATATGCCAGAAAATACCATAATTTGACATGATAAAACAAAGCGTGACTTATGTCATATTACAATGTGAAATAGCACAACATTACATACTGGGACATATCATAATAGTTCATTACATAACATAACTTGATATAATATGTCACATACTACAACACGACACAATTTGCCATAATAGAACATTATATGACATGACATGTTATCGTAAGACATAATATGACATAACATAACATAATTTTAAAATGCATAATATGACATAGTATGACATGAAATAAATTAACATAATATACCATAATAGAGCAAGACATAACCTGACATTATATGACAGAACAGAACAGAACATAACACTATATACGATAACATAACATAACATATCAAGACCTAACATGAGATTATATGACATGACAGAACAGAACATAAAATAACACTTTATACAATACAATAATAAAGCAAGACCTAACATGATGATAAATAACATAACATGGCACAAAATACCATACCATAACATGACATAACATTATCGACTCAAGATCTCCCAAACAAATGAATGAAACAGAAGTCCAGACCCCTGAACGCATAGTTGAAGAATGCTGGGCTTACGAAGAACTAAGATTCCAGACCTGGCCAGATGGAGCAGAACTGAGACAAAAACTATGGGGTCACGGCTCAGACCTGGAAAGGACTGTGGACTTCCTCCTGGCGATAGAACTGAAGATTTAGCAAATAAACTCGAACGCAGAAGATGAAGAAGAAGAAGAAGAAGAAGAAGAAGAAGAAGAAGAAGAAGAAGAAGAAGAAGAAGAAGAAAAAGAAGAAGAAGAAGAAGAAGAAGAAGAAGAAGAAGAAGAAGAAGAAAAAGAAGAAGAAGAAGAAAAAGAAATCACATAACATGCACATACATGTTTTACAAGCCCCTTCAGACATATTTATGTACATGTACACACATACTCAGTCATACATACATAATAGTATGTACACGCTCACATACACGCGCGCACACACACACACACATACAAGCAAAAACATTCTCAGACACACATACACTTTGTCACACTTACACAAACCCGCTCATAGTTACAAACTATCACACAAAATTAGCACAATTTCACGCACGCACGCACGCACACACACACACACAAACACACACACACACTAACAAACACACA
Organism: Ariolimax columbianus; assembly: GCA_036924085.1. Taxonomy (NCBI): domain Eukaryota; kingdom Metazoa; phylum Mollusca; class Gastropoda; order Stylommatophora; family Arionidae; genus Ariolimax; species Ariolimax columbianus. The sequence goes on from JAVGWX010000016.1 coordinate 9,622,278, forward strand.
CACACACACACTAACAAACACACACACACAACACACACATCAGGAACATTAGGTTCACCACCAAACTACAAACGACATAGATTCACGCATGCTAAGAGTAACACAATGCTGGCAGAAGGAAAAGTCCTTTCTTATTCGGCTGGAAACAGATGGCTCCAAAACTGAATAAATGAGTGCTATTGAGTCGGGTAGCGTTGCGAGAGAGCTGGGTAAAGAATGTTTGCACGATTACAGACCGATTTCAAAACAAGCTACGACTAATATGTTTGTATTTTATTTTTAGCCCAACAGCTTAAATTTGATTACTTGTAAATTGTAAACTGGTTGAACGTCTTGTTTTCTTTTTGCTGTGCAGAAGTTTGCAGGCACAGATGTTTTCTGGGTAGACAATTTCTGGGTAGAAGTTAGCAGACATAGATGATTGGTGAGTAGACAATTTCTGGGTTAGAAGTTTGCAGGCATAGATGTTTTCTGGGTAGACAGTTTCTGGGTAGACGTTAGCAGGCATAGATGTTTGGTGAGTAGACAATTTCTGGGTAGAAGTTTGCAGGCATAGATGTTTGGTGAGTAGACAATTTCTGGGTAGAAGTTTACAAACATAGATGTTTGTTGGGTAGACAATTTCTGGTTAAAAGTTTCCAAATATAGATGTTTGGTGAGTAGACAATTTCTGGGTAGAAGTTTGCAGACATAGATGTTTGATGAGTAGACAATTTTTGGGTAGAAGTTTGCTGACAGATGTTTGCATGCACATAAGTTTACAGGCGCATATGTATGCAGGCACACAGGTTTGCAGGCACAGAGGATTGTAGAAGCGACAGTTTAGAGGAACAGACGTGTGGATGCACACAAGCTTGGAGTTACTTACCTATGCAAGCACAACAATTTGCAAGCACACAATTAATCTTAAATATAAAGCTATCCTAAATACAAGCAACACAATAATAAAATATTCCAGAATAAAAAAAACCAGGCTCAACACGTTGGGATAAAAGTCAAATTGAACTAAAATATTCTTTAACAAGATCTAACGCTTTACACGCAGAGATGTGTCAAACTGAAAAAGTATTGATAAAAACACCGAAGCGAATGTCCTCTTTATCCTGTAGCACGCCCTTGTCCGTTCTCTTTGAACCAGCTCGGCCTGCAAAAACGGTGTGCGGAAAAAAAAATTTTTTTTTTGAACGGAGTCACTTTTACTGCTGACTACGCCCTCCATATATACACGATATTTTGCCGGTTAAAGTATCGTGTGTTCGATTACAAATGGCTTTTGAACAGTTTTAATTTTGTATACGCCGTTTGGAGCAAGCCGACTTTTTGCGAAAGGGGAAGTAGGTTGTTGAGAAAGATTTTTATCGCGTAGATCTGTTTATTTTGTTTGTTTAAATGAAAGAACTACGTTTGAATTGGAAACTAACAGTTGTGGCGATATTGTAAACACAGTATCGATATGTTGTTGTGGTTTCCATGGTTTTCTATCGAAGCGACTAGGCCTAGTGGTCGAGTCCAAATTTTTCCCGAGATTTTCATAAATTTTCAACTTCATCTTTTTAAATCTCAAAAACTAACAAACATACAACAAAAACAATAACACCCACATGTTCGTTATGCTATTGTGTATCTACACACCAGAAAATCATATTTATTGACAAACAAACATAAAAGTTACAAATTTTGAAAGACGACTACCACAGCGACTAATTAAGAAAATTAATTAGGTCAAATTTTTTTCAAAAATAATGTGGAGTGCGTAACTATTACGCAGCGGCTGATAAACCATCGGATACGCCATGGACACAACGAGCGCTCGAATGAACCGTAATGTACAAGAGCTGTGAAAAATACACCACGAAAATAACTGCAAAATGGAAAAGAAGTAGAATTAGAACTTTAATTTGAAAAACACCAACTTGGAAATCAAAGGTGACTTGGTTAATGACGTGTGTGTCTGGTGGAATGTTCGCGAACTCATCAAATATGTATGTATAATGTACTGGGATTAGGATGGTTCAAGTGATAAAATATAGATGGAAGTGGCGATGAAATTACGGAAGGGCAACATAACAGCATTCTCTATTTAGACCTCCAGCCGTGAAGGTAACATGTAAAGATCAGTTATTGAAGTTTTCTACAAATAACAACAACAGAAAGAAAGGAATGAACAAAATAATCGGAGGACAAGCAACACATGTAGATACTAGAAATTTAAACATATTGTTGAACACACTTTTGAATGTTGCGCAGAAATGAGGTCATACAGATGAGTGTTAGGATTCTCAAAGAAAATGTTGCTCCAAGCAACTTATGCAAAAGTTCACTGTTGGGGTTTATATGCTGATTAGTGCATGAGCTACAACGTTCAGCTACCCAAAGCTGACAACTAGCGCCAGGACCAGTGACCCAAGACTGATCTAGGTATTCCTGAACGTGGTAATCATGTATAATAGGCTGCAACGGGGCAGACTGGCTAAGGAGATGGGATCGAAGAGGGGAGACTAATACGATACCCAGACTGGCTAAGGAGATGGGATCGAAGAGCGAATGCTAATCCGGTACCCAGACTGGCTAAGGAGATGGGATTGAACCCGGAAGGCTAATACGGTACCCAGACTGGCTAAGGAGATGGGATTGAACAGGGGAGGCTAATCCGGTACCCGAAAATGACATGTTGAAATCTGATGTATCAAACCGAAAGGTGAAAATATCGCAGTTAAGCTGTAAACTACGACACGACATGTTTCATTATCTGGACTACATCCTGCTAGTTGCAAAACCATTTTCCGAGTTTCGGGAGTTTGAGAACAAACGACGACGAGGAAGAAAAAGAGGAAGAACAACAACAACAACAAGAAAAAGAGGAAGAAGAGGAAAAAGAAGTATTAGACGAAGAAGAAAAAAAAGAAGAAGAAGATTTGCTCTTGAGGTTTTTTGTTTTAGTTGGTTGCAGTGCCTCTTCTAAGATGCAGAGGCCTGCTTAAGATGGTGTATTGGGATCATTCTAACTTTAATGTAAAGTGAGGCTCCTCAGTGCTCCTCACTTATTGTTGATCCCCACCTCGTTGGCCATATTGCTGTAACACAACCTGTTTCCAGAAGCACGAACGAGGACGTAAGAAAGGGTCTTGATCAGAATATTTTACCTGACCCTGATTACTCTTCACTTTCTACCCAAGGATGTATGCATCGACTAACAACATGGGCCCCAGGAAGCCTGTGTACAAAGGAAATTAGGCTCTGAGACAGGAACTGGGTTGCCGAGAGGTCACGGTAACATGGTCTTAAATAGAAGAAACTGGTTTAAACCGAGGAAAAGTCTTTATTATCGGGTCAGGTAGGTCATCCCGTAACCGGTGAGGTGGTTGGGACACACATGATGACATCCTCACGACGCCACGCCACCCTTCTCTGTCAGCGGCCGCTACCTGGGCCTCTTCTGGTCGGAGATTGGTCCATTCTTTTATGTTGTCCTCCCACCTCTTTTTGGGACGGCCTCTTCGTCGTCTGCCTTGTACCTTTCCGTGGAACATCGTATTTGCAAGACCATTTGATCTCGATATGTGACAGTACCAAGCGGTACTTCTTTTGACAGTTTCCAAGAGGTCTTCAAAAGGAACTATCGATGTAATTCTATCTCGTATTTCCTCATTTGTAACTCGATCTTTGTTTGCGACGTTTAAACGTCTTTATTATACATTCCTATAAATCGAACTCAACAATGGAAAGAAATGTTCTTATGAAAGATTTCAGAAGCATGTATAAATATAGCTGACCCTTAACGTTCCTCTACGTTCATCTTCATTGGGTAAACTAGACATGCAGGCCTGTCTTTAGAACGAAGTCTGCAATCTATTCCAGATCAAGGTGGCTGTTTTTTTTCTTCAGATTCTGCCTCAGCTCTGCGCACCTTAGTCAGATCTGTTTGTCGAGGGCTACAAAGTGCTCTACAGTGCCGGCACATATGCTTAAGAGTCGAAATGCAAGTCTTTTGTGGGCATTGACTTGTTTGACTTTGGAGGGTGAGGGGAGAAAGGGAGGGAATAGGGCAGATTTAGTACTGTACAACCGCCTGCTGTTAGGCGAAAGAGGATGCCTTGTTCAGGGCTTTGAATCTGGTGGATCTGATCGCGAATCTTGTCGGTATTAGTTCTTTCCCTTCATTTAGATCTAAAGCTAAGGCGCATTAGCGTTTTAGCGTCTCGGTATGGGAATGTATATTCCCAATTTTCCCCCTGAGCCACCATATCTCTCAAAGTCTGCCATTCTATAATGAGAAGGAATCCAATGCAGGGAATCAGTTATGGCCTTTCCGATGTTGTTTAGCTCTGCCATGATTTCACACAGCATAGGTTCTTTTCTATTTTGACGTCACATTCTTTATTTTCTTCTTCTTCTTTTGTCCTAATGCACTTGACATGAGTCGTCACCAGGTCTGAGACCTGTGTTGTAGTTCTGTGTAACTTCCTGAGTGCCCCGCCAGAGGTACCCTCGAGCCACCAATGATGAGGTGGGGATCTTGCTCATGAACCGGACACTTGCATATGATAGGATCACACTGCAGCCTGGTCTGACTAAATGATCAATGCACCTGATTTCTGTGGCGTCAAGGTAGGGACTAACTGGGTTTATCCACACTGTCTGCCTCAGATTGGTGTTGTGGATTCGATCACGTATGGTCATTCCGGCTTTACTTCTCACACAGTCCATCTCACAGCTCTAGATCTTACTCCTAAGTGTTTCTAGTAAGGACCAAGATTGACATTGGTAACACAATGAAGGAATAAACAGTATTTTTTCAGCATTCACGTAGTTGGAAAAAGTACTATAGAGTGTTTCAGCGTCTATTCAAGTAAATAGTGGATAAGCTTACTGAGAAACATCCCATTGCACTACAGCCAGAATGACTCTGGTTCACCTTCTCAAGCACAACTCGGTATGCAAGAAGAGTCACCGTAACCCGCTACTAACGAAGTGCCGTTAAGAGCTAAATGAACTCAGCATGAGGCTTCCAACACGAACAGAGAAACACTCTGTGTGTTGACATGGAAAAAAGTGAAGAGGGGGTAGGACACAACGGCCAGCCATGACACAGCTATAAAACTACAATTCTGGTCAGCGTAAGGACAGCATTAATGGAAGTGAAATTTGCGACTATATTAGAGCCCATTATAGAAGCTAGGGGAAATAAACATTGCTGACGAGGGCACATCCGGCTAGCGGACATCAATCAGGCTTTTATGTCATGTGACGCACTAAATATAATTCTGGTGACGAATGCGGTAATGTCTGCATGTGTCTGTGTGTGTGTAGGGAATGTGTGCAAGTTTAAAATGGGGGGTGGGAAGGGGGGGGGGGGGTGTGTGTGTGTGAAAGCACGTGAATGCTTGAGTACATGAGTGTGTGTGCATGGAAAAGAATTATGAAGGGTACTAAGCTCGATACAGCACGCGGACTGGGCAAGAAACAAGCCTAGGTGGACTCATTTTACATTCTAAATTCAGTTTTGTGCCTTTAACATGTGTAAATGTGTTGACATCTCATTTTGATGTATTCAACTCTTCGTGATTGGTGGATCAGTTCATGTATGTATTGTTCGTGCAACGTAATTTCGTTCAAGTCTCTGCCCCATACATACGAGGCGTATTCAAATGAAACCGGACCTAACTTCACCAAGTGAACATACGTACAATGCGCATGTTGACGTCACTTCAGGTGTAAACAGCACATACCAACCGTCAAGTTTGCAAAATATGATTATCCTTCGACTCATAGTTTCCTAAGCAGACCGTTGAAAACATGGCGGGTGTGAATCCGTCCAGAGTTGATCAGCGAGCAGTGATTCGATTTCTAGCAGCTGAAGGATGTCAACCAGTTGACATTCATCGCGGAATGCAAGCAGTGTATGGTGACAAAAGTGTGTCGAAGACAACAGTGAAGAACTGGCCTACGATGTTTAAAGAATGACGTGTGTTGTCGCAACAATATGCGCCTGAACTGGTCTCGGAAAATCTTTCTTTCACTCGTGTCCTTCTTTAAACATCGTAGGCCAGTTCTTCACTGTTGTCTTCGATACACTTTTCCCATCATACACTAACTGAAAAACGAAAAGAGCAGTTGTAACCTATTGATCATAGCAAATTTTCTGAAAGTAAGGAAATTCCTAGCGGCCTGCAAGAAGAGGGAAAAGTCACGGTTCCTCCATCGTGCAAAGCCACAACAGGTCAATCATTTGTTTGCCTGCACACTAGATTGCTTGTAAATACAACAAATTATCCCTAAAACATTTTGGACATAAAGGCAGTAAAGAAGACAGTGGAAGATTCTTCAAACATGACTTCAATGCTTACTCAACGAGTTCGACGTTACCCCTGTCTGCACTTTTAGAGATATTTCAAGATCTGCCATGACTATTTAAGTCTTATTTATCGCGAAGCCCAGAGGAATTAATGACCGCCTGATTACACTGCGTCTCCCCCTAATAGGAGGGCGCCATGCAACACTCATCAGTGCATATGCACCCACAATGACAAATCCTCAGGAAACAAAAGATAAGTTTTATGAGGACCTTGAGGCGCTCATCGCTGCAGTCCCCAAATCTGACAAACTGGTCATCGTCGGTGATTTTAACGCTAGGGTTGGCACAGACCATACAGCCTGGGAGGGGGCCATTGGCAGACATGGTATCGGAAAATGTAATAGTAACGGACTGCTCCTTCTGAGGACATGTGCCGCAAATGAACTACTCATTACAAACACAGCTTTCCGACTACCTGTTCGAAATAGAACCACATGGATGCACCCAAGGTCCCGCCACTGGCACCTCATTGACTACATTATCATAAGACGTAGGGATCGAGCGGATGCTATGGTAACGAAGAGCATGTGTGGTGCAGAATGTTGGACCGACCATCGACTTGTCATTGCCAAGCTAAACTTCAAGATCCAGTCCAAAATGCGCCCCCAGGGAAAGAAACCACCTAGGAGGCTAAATGTCTCTCAGCGGAAATACAAACCCACGAGAGGAGGCTTCCAGGAAGAGCTTGAGGGCAGACTATCTGAGCTTCGTTTTGAAAAGAATGACATCGAAGAGAACTGGGCATCACTGAGGAACACACTCTACGACACAGCTGTTAAACACATTGGCCCACTCACGCGCAAGCATAAGGACTGGTTTGATGAGAACGATCTGGAAATACAGGGCCTTCTCGATGCAAAACATGAAGCGCACAGGGAAGACCAGAGGGACACACCATCTCCGGCAGCAAAAGCTGCCTTCAATACTGCTCGCAAAGCTGTCCAGACCAGGCTTAGAGAGATGCAAGACTCCTGGCTCAGCAAAAGAGCTTACGAAATTGAGATGTTCGCCGAGCGTCATGACACCAAACGGGTTTACGAGGCACTGAAAGCTCTCTACGGCCCGCAGCCCTCTAGTAATACTCCAGTTCGCAGTGCGGATGGGGTACTGCTAACAGATAAGGTTCAGATTCTAGACAGATGGGCAGACCACTTCTGCAAAATACTAAACTACCCATCGTCCATAAAGGAAGAGGCCATCCGGCGAATGCCGCAGGTGGAACTGAACCTGGCGTTGGATGAAGTCATTACGGAGGAGGAAGTCGACAGGGCAATCAGTTCACTATCTATAGGAAAAGCTCCAGGAGCTGATGCAATACCAGCAGAGATATATAAGACAGCTGGCCCATATCTCACCAGAAGGATCACTGAACTCTTCTGTCACATGTGGGCTGAAGGTAAAATTCCGCAAGAGCTAAAGGACGCCTCAATCGTTCACCTGTACAAAAGAAAAGGCAACCGTCAGGAATGCGACAATCATCGTGGAATATCTCTACTCTCCGTAGCAGGCAAGATCCTAGCGCGCTTACTGCTAAACAGGCTCAACAAACACCTTGAACAAAGCCACCACCTCCCAGAAAGCCAATGTGGATTCAGAGCCGGAAGAGGAACAGTGGACATGATTTTTGCCGCTCGCCAAGTACAAGAGAAGTATCGAGAACAAAATCAGGCCTTGTACACCACATTTATTGATTTGACAAAGGCATTTGATACAGTAAACATAGGAGGGCTGTGAATGATAATGTCTAAGTGTGGCTGCCCCAACAAGTTCATAACAATGGTGAAACAGCTACACGAAGGCATGTGTGCTCGTGTACTGGACAGCGGTGCAATCTCTAAAACGTTTCTAGTATCAAACGGAGTAAAACAAGGATGTGTACTCGCCCCGACTTTGTTCAGCATGATGTTCGCGGCCACGATGACAGACGCCTTCAGATCATTGGAGCTTGGAATACCCATAAAGTACCGCACAGATGGCAAGTTACTCAATTCCAGAAGAATGAAGGCCAAAACCAAAGTGGCTGGCGATATAATCAGGGAACTTGTATTTGCTGACGACTGCGCTCTAATGAGCAACTCAGAACTGAACATGCAGGTTGGAATGGACCAGTTCTCTGCCGCATGCACAAATTTTGGCCTGACCATAAATGCCAAAAAAACAGAGGTCATGTACCAACCAGCACCAGGCATGCCGTACACAAAACCAGAGACTACAGTCAGCGGGCAGACGTTGAATGCCGTAGACAAATTCACATATCTGGGCAGCACGCTGTCGAGATCTGTCAGCCTAAACGATGAGGTGGCAAGCAGAATAGCAAAGGCCAGCACAGCCTTTGGTAGAATGCGCTCGATGGTCTGGGCACGTCGTGGCATCAGCGTCAAGACCAAACTCAAAGTCTACCGTGCAACCATCATTCCAACCCTACTATACGCTTGCGAAAGCTGGACTGTATACTCTGGACATGCAAGGAGGTTAAACCACTTCCACACAGGTTACCTGAGGCGAATATTCCACATCCGATGGCAAGATCGTGTCACTGACATCGAGGTTCTCTCGAGGGCTAACATGCCCAGCATCCATGCACTGCTAGAAAAAGCACGACTAGGATGGGCCGGACACCTCGTCCGTATGTCAGACGAGCGGCTCCCAAAGAAGCTTCTCTACGGCGAGCTGAGAGAGGGATGGCGCGAGAGAGGGCGCCCAAAGAAACGTTTTAAAGACGGTCTGAAGGACTCACTAAAAAGTTGCCAGATAGACATCGACAACTGGGAATGTCTTGCGCAAAACAGATCTGACTGGAGAAGCGCAGTCAAATCGGGTGTAGCTGCCGGTGAAGATGACCGTGTTGTGAAAGCCCAGAACAGACGAGAGACGCGGAAATCCCGAGCAGCGGGAACACCATCCCCTTCTACAAACCTCGTGTGCCCGATATGTAGCAGATATTTTCGTGCTCGCATTGGCCTGTTCAGCCACATGCGCACCCACGCCCAACAGGGAAATCTGTGACAAGGATGATGTCGGCGGTCCTCATCGACAACGATGGACAGCTAATATTATTATCGCGAAGCTGGTCTACATTTGTCAGTGTAAATGTGACAGACTTAGAAGTGTTGAAGTCGGACTAAATGCGATGTCGGATAATTGGGAACACAGGTGTTGATGATTACAGGGCTGGACATGACTTACATGACTTGATTCCAGAAGATGTTTGAGGGCCTGGAACGAAGGTTTCAGAAGATGTTTGAGGGCCCTGAACGAAGATTCCAGAAAATGTTTGATGGCCTGGACCGAAGATTCCAAAAGATGCTTGAAGGCCCTGAACGAAGATTCCAGAAGATGTTTCAGAGCCTGGAACGAAGATTCCAGAAGATGTTTGAGGGCCTGGAACGAAGGTTCCAGAAGATGTTTGAAGGCCTACAACGAAGGTTCCAGAAGATGTTTGAAGGCCTGGAACGAAGATTCCAGAAGATGTTTGAGGGCCTGGAACGAAGATTCCAGAAGATGTTTGATGGCCTGGAACGAAGATTCCAGAAGATGTTTGATGGCCTGGACCGAAGATTCCAGAAGATGTTTGAGGGCCTAGAACGAAGGTTCCAGAAGATATTTCAAGGCCTGGAACGAAGATTCCAGAAGATGTTTGAGGGCCTGGAACGAAGATTCCAGAAGATGTTTGATGGCCTGGACCGAAGATTCCAAAAGATGTTTGAGGGCCTGGAACGAAGATTCCAGAACATGAGGGCCTAGAACGAAGGTTCCAGAAGATGTTTGAGGGCCCTGAACGAAGGTTCCAGAAGATGTTTGAGGGCCTGGAACGAAGATTCCAGAAGATGTTTGAGGGCCCTAAACGAAGGTTCCAGAAGATGTTTGAGGGCCTGGAACGAAGATTCCAAAAGGTGTCTGAGGGCCTGGAACGAAGATTCCAGAAGATGTTTGAGGGCCCTAAACGAAGGTTCCAGAAGATGTTTGAGGGCCTGGAACGAAGATTCCAGAAGATGTTTGAGGGCCCTAAACGAAGGTTCCAGAAGATGTTTGAGGGCCTGGAACGAAGATTCCAGAAGATGTTTGAGGGCCTGGAACGAAGATTCCAAAAGGTGTCTGAGGGCCTGGAACGAAGATTCCAGAAGATGTTTGAGGGCCTGGAACGAAGGTTCCAGAAGATATTTGAGGGCCTGGAACGAAGGTTTCAGAAGATGTTTGAGGGCCTGGAACGAAGTGCAGATGTGTGTTTGTTTATAATTAGTACGGTTTTATTCATAATAAGCGTTAGAATTATAGAAATGTTGGTGTGTTTGCTTCTCGCATGTAAGGGAATGCGTTCTCGCCCCGGTAGTGAAATCTCTAGTTAAAAAGGCTTGATTTTCAGCTAGGGAATACAAAACAAAGAGGACGAGGCCAGGTCACAACCAAAATAAATATCAGAATACGTATAATCGAGTTACTTACACTTCAGCTTCGGTGACATTGCCTACCATGGCACTACCTTTATCCTTTGTGATATCGTACTTCTGCATTGTTTATATTGTTTATTTATTTCTCTCATACCACGAATATCGCGAGAACAGGCACACGCACGCACGCACGCAAGCACGCAAGCACGTCCACACACACAAACACGCACAAACACACACCTACACAAACACACATCTAAACCTACACACACACACCTACACACACACACACACACACACACCTACACACCCACACATACACACCTACACACACACACACACTCATCTTCCTACACACATCTACCTCTATCTGCATGCATGCGCTGCGCACCGCACACACGCACGCACGCATCCACACCCATCCACCATTCCCACCCCACTCACCATTCCCCACCTTGATCTGAAGTCTGTTCACGAAAGTGAACCATTTGTAACTGAAAAATTAAAACATCTAGGTGGTAGCAGCCGTTCAGGCTAAAATATTTGGAAATGAATGAAATCCTATCTAGACAGAGCAGGTAGCAGTAGGTCGATGAAAATAAAATGAATATTTTGCGCCCTGTGTTATTTCCAGTCGTCTTGACAAAACATCTTGCCACTGGATCAAGGTAGGGCTGAACGAGTAAGTGCGGTTGATGACAGCGCAAATCGTCCTCACTTCCAACCAATTAAAGTACAAGTACTAGTATAAAAGGTTAGACAACTGTCCACAATCTGCGTATCCTGACGATGTTGCCACAAACGCTTCCAACAAGCAACTCAATTTTTGAATTTAACGATCAGATTACCTCATCCTTTGATGCTCCATATACAGTTCTCTATTATGATCTACAAGCTGTCAGAATGTCCATCAAAACCTGGAACTTTGTACGAGATTCAGGGTTGTTATCCATTTCTATTAGCTTTTGCTATAAATCCCGAAATAAGTGAGAACAATGATGCAATTAATGGCACAAATTGATCTCCAGAAATGATAATAATAGTGACATAACTTCCATCAAATTGAATCTTCCATTAGGACAGACTAAATAATAAACGTGTACAGAAAACAGAAAGGAAACGAAATTCCACAAAGGAGATGGCCAAATATTTCAGTACTAGGCCTGCAGCGAAGGTGTAAAACAGAAGATAGGAATACTTTAGATATACGTAAATACATTATTTACAGAAAAATTTATATGCGCATAAAATGTTATTTTCTTAACAATTTGTAAAGGCATCAAATACTTGAGGAATAATTTAACAATGCACACAATATTATCTTATGAACAATTAAAGTGCTCTTTGTTTGGCATGTTTAAAATGTGCATAACATTTTTTAAATTTAACGAATAATTGAAATTCGAATGTAATACAATTTATATGATGCATGTCGTAAAAAACTTTGTTACTAAAATAAATATCAAAAAAGGCAAAGGCCGCCGTCCATCCTAGACGATGATGGCATTATTAATTTTGCTAGCGCTATTTTTAGTAAGGATTAACTGCGCTACTTTTTATCCTCACTCTTTCGTCTCGAGATGCCCGACCCCAGTGGCAAGTCAAGGACAAGACGACTAGGGAGCGACTACGAGATGTATACTTTTGTGATATATATATATATATCCAATTACCCTTCTCTCAATCACTTACAAGCTGTCTACGAAATGTATCCTTGCCAAAGTACGCACCACTCTCGAAGAATCGCAAGTAGCCAAACAAACAGGATGTCAGCGTCCGTACAGCACAATGTACCACATTTCAACCTGCCACAGCCTTATTGAAACAGCCCGACAGTTTCAGATGCCATTGATATTTACCTTCATTGACTACAAAAAAGCTTTTGATTCGGAAGAACGACATTATGTACGCTGTTGGAACAAGGTGTCGATCCTGGTTACAACATAATTCTTGCCAACAGCTATTCGAACTGGCCTACAACATTTTATCCATTCCAACGTTTAATAGAGGTACGAGTTCAGAAGGGGGTCCGCCATGGGGGGTTCTATCTTACCGAATCTCTTCTCCGCAAGTTTAGAATCAGTCAACAGCCGATGCAACTGGGACATCTTTGGTTTCCATAGTGACGGCAGACGCCCCAATTATCTTCCATTTCCTGCCGACAATGTGCTGATCACAGAATCAGCAGCAGAAGGCAGCCAAATGATGTAACTACTCGGTGGTGTGGTCAGGACAGCGGGGTTGCAGCTGAATGTCTTGAGGACCAAAGTGTATCGAAATCGTTTCTCCAATTGTGATCCAGTATTACTTGGCGGGGCGCGATTAGAGGATATCAACGAGAACATCTTTCTATGGTGTCGTCACAATATGGAACATACTCTTGAACCTGAACTGATAAGACCTTGCTGCGCAGGCAGTGGGGGCTTCTCTTCCATTAACACGGTCCTGGACGGCTGCCAAGACCAAACTTTCGAGCCTCTCTTTTCACTTCAACTGTGCTCCCTGTGATATGCTTAAGACAAGGACACCACAACAATACTAGAGGACAAAGTGAGAGTATTTAAACCCTCACTTGAGAGACGCTTGGTTCAAATCACTCTCAGAATCCAACAAAAGCTCTACAATTCTAACATACGACGAATGTTCTGGAAAATTGTGCGGTAAACTACGCAGACAATGCAAAACATAGATGGTCAGGTCTCATATTGCGACGAAACGATGGCAGATGGAGCACGGCGACAGCAATCTAATACCCCCGAGGTGAAAATAGACCGCGGGGAAGACCTCCAATGCGTTGTTCGTAACAACATCCGAGACGTCTCTTGAGGAGTGCTAACCATCCACTGGACTAATGCAGGGTTCGCTGGAAGCAAAGTTGGGACCCGCAGCTACGTTGAAGATAAGATATATATATATATATACAATAGAACTGCTTCTCCTTCATGACAATGCGCGCCTTCACACAAGTCTGACATCCCGTGAGACAATAACCATATCAATAACCATATCAATAACCATATCAATAACCATATCAATAACCACCCTATAGTCATAAATTTGGCTTCCTCTTATTTTAATCTGTTTGGTCCACTTGAAGATGGTGAGGGGGTGATTAAAGCAGTGAAGAAATGGCTACATGATCAGGACAAAAACTGGTACGGACAAGGCATACATGCACTTGTTTGGGGTGAAGTAGAGCCGTACAGACAAGGCATACATGCACTTGTATCGCGCTGGTGTCAAACTGTGCAAGTTGATGGGGGATTATGTTGAGTAATAAATATGTTTACATGACATATCCTTGTACATTGTGTAAATATGTCTTGAATTTTGAATAAACATTTTCTGAAAAAATTGGTGTTGTGCATCACATTCTGAGCTCCCCACTAATATGTACGTGTGTATAAAAATGTTGACAATGTGATTCTGAAATCAAAGAGGGGTATCAATGTAATCAAAGTCATGGCGTCCACAGATATGCAACAATGGACTCTCTTCCTGTTAATACAAGCACTGGTATTGTCTGGCCTGAACAACGGTCTTGGGTTACTCACGTTGTCGCAGACACAGGTTGATAGACTGGAGAGATTCAGAACGAGGTCATGACAGCACTTCTGGGAAGCACTAGAGATACTCCCATTGATGCCATGAGATTTCTGCCTGATTTTCTAAGAATCAAGGTGCGACTTCAAGTAGCGCAGGTAAAGGTGCGACTTCAAGTAGCGCAGGTAAAGGTGCGACTTCAAGTAGCGCAGGTAAAGGTGCGACTTCAAGTAGCGCAGGTAAAGGTGCGACTTCAAGTAGCGCAGGTAAAGGTGCGACTTCAAGTAGCGCAGGTAAAGGTGCGACTTCAAGTAGCGCAGGTAAAGGTGCGACTTCAAGTAGCGCAGGTAAAGGTGCGACTTCAAATAGCGCAGGTAAAGGTGCGACTTCAAGTAGCGCAGGTAAAGGTGCGACTTCAAGTAGCGCAGGTAAAGGTGTGACTTAAAGTAGCGCAGGTAAAGGTGTGACTTCAAGTAGCACAGGTAAAGGTGCGACTTCAAGTAGCACAGGTAAAGGTGTGACTTAAAGTAGTGCAGGTAAAGGTGTGACTTCAAGTAGCACAGGTAAAGGTGCGACTTCAAGTAGCACAGGTAAAGGTGCGACTTCAAGTAGCGCAGGTAAAGGTGCGACTTCAAGTAGCGCAGGTAAAGGTGTGACTTAAAGTAGCGCAGGTAAAGGTGTGACTTCAAGTAGCACAGGTAAAGGTGCGACTTCAAGTAGCACAGGTAAAGGTGTGACTTAAAGTAGCGCAGGTAAAGGTGTGACTTCAAGTAGCACAGGTAAAGGTGCGACTTCAAGAAGCACAGGTAAAGGTGCGACTTCAAGTAGCGCAGGTAAAGGTGCGACTTCAAGTAGCGCAGGTAAAGGTGCGACTTCAAGTAGCGCAGGTAAAGGGGTACACCAAAGTTGCCAACAACGAACACCACCCTTTGCACCAAGACTTGGATACACGCAAAGGCAGACGCATTAAGCGAGGAAGGTCGTTGATGGCAGAGGCAGAAGACTCCCTGATGAGGGTCTGTGCATTGGAAGAAGTAGGAAGAGGTAGTGAATGAGAAGAAATGGGCAACGAGAGCCCCTTGACAAGGATGGCGATACAACTGGGTAGAGAGTGTCGTGAGTGAGGCGGCACTAGGACAGAAGCTTCAATAGAGGAGCTGATCCAGCAACACACAGGACCACAAGACCCAATTCTGTACACAGATGGCTCCGCCAGCAGAGATGCAAACAAGTGCAGTTTGGGTTTCGTCGGCTAGCAAAATGTCAAGGAGGTGGTGGAGAAATCAGCTGCCTACTCCACTGTCACATCCGGTATGAGGATTGATATTGAGGCGGTAACGGCGGGCCTGACTTGGTTGGTGACGCAACCGGTGACATGCGCAGTGATACTGTGCGACTCACAGGGCATGCTCCGAAAGATAGATAGGCACATGCTAAGAAGGGAGTGGGTCTCTCTTCTGAATAACTCTGGTGTACATGGTGTCACATGGATCTACTGCCCGGGGCATGCAGGCGTCTGGGACAACCAAAGAGCTGATGTAGTAGCGAGACAAGCCGTGGCAAACGATCAGGTGATGACGAGAGACAGGGTTGAGTTGATAAGGGAAGTCATGGACAGTCTACAGAATGATGAAGTGACAGAGGGTTGCAATAATGCATACGTGAAGAGGATAATAGATTTGGGAGTGAATAAGGGAGATTGTGTGTTCTGTCTAGAAAGATCCGAAGAACACGAAATCAACACTTGACTGGGACTACATATACGTTTGACTTGCTGCTTGGACGGAAAACTGAGCACTTATTGAAATGTCCCCTGTATGATGATGTTGGTTCCTAGAATCAAAAATCAATAGTAATACTCTCGATCTCTAACCAGAACTCCCACCGCTGTCACTTTCATCTTCAGGACCTCTATGATGTCTTCTGTCCATCTTCTCCTTGGTCTGCCTCCATCCGCATTGCATGCAGCATACTCTCCAGTATCGCTATCTCCAGGCCATTATGACGCTTGATGAGGCTAAAATATTTCTGGACAAGATATTTTTTGATAACCAATTATCCTCGCTATACAGTTCTGCATTTTTTCCATTTTTGCTTATGCTGGTGTTTTAAGCATCCTTCTATGGTATTTTAGTTCAAACGATTCAATCCTGTTCTTAAGTGTTCGTGTGGTGGTCCACGTTTCACATCCGTACGTTGCCACCGGGAAGATGCAAGTTCGCAGGATTTTTATGTTTGTCATTTTGTTAGAATTCTGAGATAAGGTTCTCATTTTATTAAACTCTGCATTGAAATAGCTATTCTCCGTCTACTTCCTATACACAACATCCTTTGTTGCTTATATTTGAACAGAGATTTTTAAAACTTGTGACTTTCTCAATCTCCTGTTGTTCAACAATAACTTAGTTGAGTCTTTGTCTTGTATGTGCTCATTAACTTTGTTTTATTTATATTAAGGTATAGATTTTGGTCTTCACTGTGTTGTTTTACCAACAGGATAATCCGTTCCAGTCCCTCAGCGCTCTTTGAGAGAACAGATGTACCATCTGCAAATCTGAGCTCTGGTATCTCGTTCACACCGATTGTTATGGGTTCGAACGTGTCATAATTGTCATCGTTTTTGACGTTCCTCGTCATAGATTCATCATATACATTGAATAGATCAGGGAAGAGTTTGCACAGCTGTCTTACACCCTTTTGAACTTCGAACCAGTCTGATGTTTCGTCGGCTATTCTGACCGCAGCTTGTTGTTCCTGGCATAGTTCTTAGTTGCATTGTACCTCTACAGAGGCAGACGACCCTGTGCAGTTCCCAGCTCTGGCATGAGATGGGTGTAGCCGGGAGGGGGGTTAACCGATGTGCGAGTCCATCTTGATAGACTCAAACACTAGAGCAAAGTAGACCCGCAGTCTTTTAGGCGCCATCTATGATTCTCTAAACAAACCGTCTAACCATGGCTGGTGTTATGTCATGTCACACAGTTAGTCGTCCCTTACGACATGTTCTCTGTGGGGCAGTAGTGCTATTCTTAGCATTGTCATATACAAAGACCCCGGCGGACCATTCAGAACCCATGGTATAGTGATTCGATGAATTGGATCAAATGTCAACGCCAGATCTCTCATTATGTTCCACAACGCTTGGTGTTGCATACTGTCGAACGCTGTCTGATAATCTATGAAGCAAGTGTGTACTTCCACATGATACTCTCCGCATTAAAAAAAAATGTTTCTTATATTGAGGAATTGATCACTGGTACCCCCACCTAGTCTAAAACATACCTGTGCTTCTTGGACATCCTCATCGATCTGTTTTCTAGCCTCTTCGTGATGATCCGATGAAGGATTTTGCTGACATGACTTATTAAAGCGATGGTTCAATAATTGGCACATTGCCTCATATAACCTTCCTTGGGGAGAGGCACATACACAGATCGAGTCTATGTTCTTGGCCTTCTTCCACCGTGCCACTGCTCTACATAGTGCGTGATGGATGCTGACATTGGCATCCCCGAATGCTTGAATAAATTCACTGGGTATATACATTATTTGGGAAATGATATCGGATCAATGACTGCAAAATTCGCGGATGATACTAAACTATTCATAGGAGTCTGATGTAAAGCAGAAGTGAATATATTGTGCCGGATTTATATAAATTTCAAGAATGGTATAAGAGCTGGCAGATGGAGTTCGATGCAGATAAATTTAGTTATCCATATGGGTAGATCCAATATTGAATATTAATTACAGGATGGGAGAGAACAATATTAGAAAGATTGAAAAGGAAATGGACATATGAGCCATAATAGATCATACAGGTAAGGCGGGTTGAAGTTCAGGTAGCAGTTGAAAAGGCAAATGCAATGTTAGGTTTGATTTTTTTAAATATTGAACATAGAAGCAAAGAAGTGAAAGTCAAACTGCAATTCATTAGTTAAACTTAGATTGGAGTACTGTGTTCAGGTGTGGAGTCCTTATTGAAGAGTGGATTTAAACATGCTGGACAGGAAGCAAAGAAGAGCGGCAAAACTGGTAGTCGGATTCCAGATTTCCAGTTATGCGGAAAAAACTCAGAAATCCTGGCCTACAATGTCTAGAAACGAAAATAATTCGAGGGGATATAATACATATTTCTAAGTTAATCCAAGGAAAGAATAAATTAGACTATAACAAGTTTTTAAAACTCAGACGTCAAAAAAATAAAAGATCACAGCTAAAAATTAATTAAAGACAGGTCCAGATTAGATATAGGAAATATTTTGTTAGTCAGAGAATTGTGAATTCTTGGAAGGCATTGCCACAGGAAACTATAGAGGCAGGATCACTTAATGCATTCAAGAATACATTGTATGCATTTAGTTATTTTTAGATCAAGGATTAGAAGAAACTGGCTGTATGTATACTCTGCAGAGTCGTCTAAACAAGTTTAAGGAAGTTAAGTTACTTCACACTAGTATGCTTTTTGGCCTGTGAGAATGATATGTGTGAGATGCCGTGACTTAACTCTTCTACCCTAGAAAGTTGAAACAGCACTGTTATATGCCAAGTAGGAACTGATCTCAAAGTAGCAGTGAACATATCACTTTTTCTTAAATCCTGTGGAAAAGTTGCCCTTACATAGGTCAGATAGACATATGGGGACGGCGTGGCCTAGTAGTTACCTGGCACGGCTCACAACTTGAAGGTGCTGGGCTCGATCCCCATCACAGCACTGGCCGTTACCCCGGGGAAGCAAACCCTTAGGAAATGCAGGAGGAAGCAGACCCTTGCATAAAATGCATGCTGAAGTCGGATGCACTGGGCCGACAGGAGCAAAATAAAAACCGCAGTGCAACGCCCACCGCCTTGTGGATTAGAGAAATAATGTTATTCTCTTTAAAGATAGACATATATTTTAGTGACACTACAAATTATGAGGAGCGCCTGGAATCGCAACCCTACACCACTTTCTACAAGAAGAATTAGATGGATAGTATTAAAGAAACACAACAGTGGAATGGATTAAACACAAAACAATGGAACACAGAAGGCACAAATGATAGGGTGTCAAATTGTTACCGCTTCTCGGGACATAAGTGGGAAGATGGGATCATGGCACCGAGGACTGACGTAACAGAACCACGAACAACACAGTAACAGAATGAAAGAAGAGCTTGGCTGAGTGTGAAATGAATCAACTAGAAATATCGGAGAACAATATCGACATGAAATATCTCATCTCGTCAAGTATGTGTAGTTTTTTTTAGCGAGGAAGCGTATATATGGCAAGTAGCTAGAACGATTGGTTTTGGCAGAAAAGGTATAGGGCTCAAACCCCGTTATGGACACTCTCCTGTCTACCAAACTGTAAATGTAAAATTTATTTATTGATTCAGGAATAAAAAGCAGCGAGGAAGGAAACTGGCAGTTCTAGTACAATGAAGTCGTTATCATTTCATCCCTGACAGCATCAGCTATGTTCGGACTAAACTGAAACCGGGGAGGGGGGGGGGGGCACAGAATGCGTGTACTTACACCAGAACACATCACGTGAGGATTTCAATAAACTTACTCTCATTGAATTCAGGTTACGAAGTATTTAAGCGTATTCCAGGACTTTAACTTGGCATCATTGGAGAATATAGTTTATACTAGATGTATTTGAGCGGACGAGACATTTAGGAGAAGCACACCAATCCTGTTGTACGCGTGGGAGTTAAAGGAATTCGATTTTGCTATTTGCTCATTTATGTCGAGGCAACGTACTATATAGAGGAGGAGAGGAGGGGGGAGGTGACCTCAATTCACAATGTTTGGAGACGCTTTTAGACCACCTAAAGTGGGTCATTCTTGGAAAATGCTTAGAGTAATGAAGTTATCAAGAATAGAGCTAGAGAGAAATGGAGAAGAATAACAAGGCGTAAAGAAGAAAGATATTGTGGAGAGAAGAGAGAAATAGAAGTAAAATATAAAGAATTGACGAGGGGGTTAGTGGTAGACATATGGAGATCAGATACAAGAACATGTGACAGAAATATGGAGAACAGAGAAAAAAACTAGTAGTAGAAATATTGAGGACATAGAAAAGAACTAATGATAGAAATATGAAAGACAGTAGAGAACTAGTAGTAGAAATATGAAGGACAGAGACGAGAATTTATTTTTTTTTAAATAAGGAGAACAGGGAGGAGGACAGGGTAGAGAACTGGTGGTAGAAACATGAAGGGTAGAGAAGAGAACTAGTGGTAGAAATATGGAGGGCAGTTGGGAACTAGTGGCTAAAATATGGAGGACAGTGAAAAGAACTAATTGTAGAAATATGGACGTAAGAGTCAAGAGCTAATGACAGAAATATGGAGGGTAGAGAAGAGAACTAGTCGTAGAAATATGAGGACAGAGGCGAGAACTAATTTTAAAAATATGGAGTACAGTAGATAACTTGCAGCTAAAATATGAATGTTAGAGAAGGGAACTAATGTCAGAAATATGGAGAACATATACCATAAATAAGAGCAGAAATATGGAGGACAGAGAATAGAACTAGTGGTAGAAATAGGAAGGACAGAGAAGAGACCTAGTGGTAGAAATAAACAGAACCATATAATAATTTTATGGTAGAAACATGGAAGATGTAGACGTTTCCTATTAGTAGAAATGTATGGTAACATATGCATGAACTTGTAGTAGCAATATGGAAGACAAAGGTAATAATTAATGACGGATATATGGAGGACAGGTATGGCAACTAGTGGTAGAAATTTGGAGGGCAAATGTGGAACTAGTTGTAGAAATGTGGAGGACACATGGACAAATGAGAGAACTAGTGGTAGAAATGTGGAAAGCAAATAAGAGAGCTAGTGGTAGAAATGTGGAGGACACATGGACAAATGAGAGAACTAGTGGTAGAAATGTGGAAAGCAAATAAGAGAACTAGTGGTAGAAATGTGGAGGGCAAATGAGGAACTAGTGGTAGAAATGTGGAGGACACATGGACAAATGAGAGAACTAGTGGTAGAAATGTGGAAAGCAAATAAGAGAACTAGTGGTAGAAATGTGGAGGGCAAATGAGGAACTAGTGGTAGAAATGTGGAGGACACATGGACAAATGAGAGAACTAGTGGTAGAAATGCGGAGGGCAAATGAGGAACTAGTGGTAGAAATGTGGAGGACACATGGACAAATGAGGAACTAGTGGTAGAAATGTGGAGGACACATGGACAAATGAGGAACTAGTGGTAGAAATGTGGAGGACACATGGACAAATGAGGAACTAGTGGTAGAAATGTGGAGGACACATGGACAAATGAGAGAACTAGTGGTAGAAATGTGGAGGACACATGGACAAATGAGAGAACTAGTGGTAGAAATGCGGAGGGCAAATGAGGAACTAGTGGTAGAAATGTGGAGGACACATGGACAAATGAGAGAACTAATGGTAGAAATGTGGAGAGCAAATGAGAGAACTAGTGGTAGAAATGTGGAGAGCAAATGAGAGAACTGGTGGTAGAAATGTGAAGGACACATGGACAAATGAGAGAACTAGTGGTAGAAATGTGGAGAGCAAATGAGAGAACTAGTGGTATAAATGTGGAGAGCAAATGAGAGAACTGGTGGTAGAAATGTGAAGGACACATGGACAAATGAGAGAACTAGTGGTAGAAATGTGGAGGGCAAATGAGGAACTAGTGGTAGAAATGTGGAGGACACATGGACAAATGAGAGAACTAGTGGTAGAAATGTGGAGGGCAAATGAGGAACTAGTGGTAGAAATGTGGAGGACACATGGACAAATGAGAGAACTAGGGGTAGAAATTTGGAGGGTAGAAGAAAGAAATAGGGATACAAAAATAGAGGATATAGGAGAAATAGACTCGTATAAATATGTTTGACAGATAATAGATCTGGTTGTTTGAAAATACAAGATAAAGGAAAGAAATAATAGTAAATAAGTGGAGTATACATGATAGAACTAGGGATAGAAATTTGTATGATAAAGGCGAAAAATAGTAAAAATGTGGAAGACAAAGGAGAGAATGAATGCTAGAAATGTGTAAGAAAAAGCCTAGAAATAGATTTTAAAAAGTGGAAGACAAAGGATAGAACTAGTGCTAGAAATGTGTAAGATAATAGCGAGAAATAGAAGTAAGATAGTGCAAGACAACAAAAAAACGTAGTGCTAGAAATAACATAACGAGCGCAAGAGGGAGAACTCATGCTAGAAATATGGAAGGCAAGAGAGAAAACTCATGCTAGAAATATGGAAGGCAAGAGAGAGAACTCATGCTAGAAATATGGAAGGCAAGAGAGAAAACTCATGCTAGAAATATGGAAGGCAAGAGAGAGAACTCATGCTAGAAATATGGAAGGCAAGAGAGAAAACTCATGCTAGAAATATGGAAGGCAAGAGAGAGAACTCATGCTAGAAATGTGTAGAACCGAAGGGAGACAATGTGGTAGAAATGTGAAAGACAGGGAAAAGAACCAGTCCTTGAATAATGAAGGGTAAATGAGGTAATTAATGCTAGACATATGGAAATCAAAGAATGAACAAGAAGAGGACAATTGTTTATTTTGTTATCCTCACAGTATTATTAGAAAATATTGCTTGATAAGAGGACACCAGCTATATATATTTGTTAGATGTGCAGGTTTGATTTTATGTTGCCGAGACGATCATTAGAAGACCAGAAACACATCACAAGACTGGCTACAAATTGTCCCATTAACTGAGGTCTTTCTTCCCAGCTGGACAAATATAAATTGATATCTCCTTGTTCCCCTGTTACATTAACAAACATCTCCAATATTTCTTTGTCTGACTTAAGACTTTTGCATTTGAAACGTGTATTATGTATCATGACTGTATGCAGGTATGTGTATGTGTACTTATATGCATGTGTGTAGAAGTAGTTATATGTACATGCATGTACGTTTTTTTATGTGTGTGTATAAATGAATGAATATTTTTGTGGATAAACAAACATCTATAAGTGTGTATATGTGAATATGCAAATGTATACACAAATAGGTATGCTTGTATAAGTGGATGTGTACAAATGTGTAAGCATATTGCCTTTGCAAATATCTCAAACAAACAAAAAATTACATTACTAATTTTTAGAAAATTTAAATCATTTTAAATTGATGTCACCACTCACTTCACAGAATGTAACTCCCACCATCTCATGTGAAATTATCACTACTTCATTTCACGTCACATCATGCACAAATTTTGTTTGAAATTTGTTGTGTTCAAATTTGAAAATTATTTTAATTTATTATGTGCAAAAATTAATTTTCAAAACAGACAACCCAAAAAAAAGACAGACTACAAATGTGAGAATCTTCACCATATTTTAGAACACATGGAATTGACATAGCAAGTGGATTCACTGACTTTGTTACAATTGCAGTGCTATTATTTAAGAAACCCCTGATATAATCAATGAGATTGTGATGAAAGATTATTGATGTTCGTCCATCAGATATGACGAAGACCACTCTCTTTGTTCAACCGTATAGACAGTCTTTTCTCTTACTGTGTCCGCTGAAATGGACGGTGATTTCGATTAAAGTGAGGAAGAAACTTCACCTTTTGTCACCCTCACTCTCCGGGTAACAAAAGCTACACTTGGCCAGTGGCAAGATATTTATATAGAAGTCTGGAGAAAAGAAAAGGAAGCAGATTTTTCCTCAGGGTTTACTCCCGATGTCTTTCCTGTAAACAGGTATACCGCAAAACAGCGGACGGTGGATGTCATCTAACGTTGTGTGTCATGCTTTATCATAACCGCAAGAGGTCGTAGAGACATCACTCATCGTTTGAGTGAGTTTGGGCATCTCTTCCAGACTGTCTTTAGCCTATTATAGTCGTGTCTAAATTGCATACACCAAAACCGATACTGTTTGCAGCTAAGGCGAAGGGCGCCAATCTCGTGAAGCTCAGCCGTGTGAACTAGAAATACAACATATGTTTAAGCGTAGTGCTATTCAGATTGCCGATGTCCTTTCAAGGATAATCGGATGGAAGAAATCACAAAAACGAACGAATTAGTCAGTCCAAATAGAAAACAACACGTCTCCGTAAACACAAGTGTAAACCGTCGACTAGTGTGAATTCCAAACAAATTCGTGGCCTGGCGATACCTATAATGAACTGAAACAGCAGAGCAATGTAGACCCGTAGCCTGTTACGGCGATAATCTTTGCCGATAATCTATCTTTTCAAATATTTTGTAAATATAAATCGAAGCTAAGATGGTAAAGGGGAAAATTGCATAAACAGATACTGTTCTCGGGTCGCCATACCTGAGAGATACGCTGCTCCTCTCTCAAGAACCGAAAGCCCGAAACGGTTGGTGTTCGAATACAGTATTGAAAGTGTCCCGTGGTCTCAAGAAAAGTCAGATTAACGCTTAGTTATATCGGAGATGGACGATAGACTCGAAAGTCCAGTGCTCACGATGGGTAAGTAAAAAGAATCATTCGGAGCAGAATGCCAGCCGTTGTCCTGGCAATAGTTGTAAGTTAAACGACATTCCCACCCTATAGTGGGCGGCACGAATGTCACAATTAAATGGCCCCTCCATCGTGGGAAGACAAAACAAGATAATCTCCTGTTTGCCAGCAAACTCAAACGCAAATACACTCTTCTGCTAACAAGCCCCGAAAAGGGCTTCGCAAGTAGCAGGTTAAAGTCCGGAGAAAGGAATGCGTTGTGAGTTTAAAACTTGAGTTCGATATTTGCAAGTTGGATCCGACACATCTGTTTTCATTAGGCATTTTTAGGTACCGATATTCTTTTTTTTTTTTAGCGTTCGCCTTATTTATCTATTCCCCAAGACGTGTGTGCGTTACACTGTGGTTTTTTTTATTTTTTTATTTTGCGCCTGTCGGCCCAGTGTATCCGACTTCAGCATGCATTTTATGTAAGGTCTGCTTCCTCCTGCATTTTCTAAGGGTTTGCTTCCCCGGGGTAACGGCCGGTGCTGTGATGGGGATCGAACCCAGCACCTTCTGGTTGTGAGCCGTGCCACTTAACCACTAGGCCACGCCGTCCCCTAGGTACCGATATAACCTTCCCTATTTGATCTCTTCTACTTAGCCAGTCTACCCTGTTGCAGCCTGTTATCCAGAATCACCACATGGAGGTGTAGAATGGTCTTAGCAGCTCAGGTTCACTAGCCTTGACGCTAGCATTCATCTTTGGGTCACTGTCTGCTGCAGCTCATGCACGCAGCACTGCTCAACATCTCGCAAGTATATACAGAAATACCTCTTCACCCTCAAGAAGTCGAAGAGGAGTGACTAAGTGAAATGATACATCTCAGTTACAGCACCAGGAGAAAACAAAACGAGACCCAGTATTCCACCACAAGGTATTCATCAGGGGCAAGAAGTTTATAATCAAACACATGATTAATCACACCAGAAATAATAATTAGCATGGGCTTTACAGAAACAGTAATGAAATCATGCAATGATCAGCAGAATATCAGGAAATAAACAGAAATGAGGGAAGGATAAATAATGTAATGAGGAGAAGAACAGTAAACAGGAAAGGGAAAGTAATGAGGAAAGTAATAGTAATGAAATGAAGAAAGGAATAGTAATGAAATGAAGAAAGGAATAGTAATGAAAAGAAGAAAAAAATAGTAATGAAATGAAGAAAGGAACAGTAATGTAGTACTGAAATGAGGAAAGTAATAGTAATGAAATGAAGAAAGGAATAGTAATGAAATGAAGAAAGGAATAGTAATGAAATGAAGAAAGGAATGGTAATGAAATGAGGAATGGAACAGTAATGTAGTACTGAAATGAGGAAAGTAATAGTAATGAAATGAAGAAAGGAATAGTTGTAAAATGAGGAAAAGAATAGTAATGAAATGAAGAAAGGAATAGTAATGAAATGAGGAATGGAACAGTAATGAAATGAGGAATGGAACAGTAATGTAGTACTGAAATGAGGAAAGTAATAGTAATGAAATGAAGAAAGGAATAGAAATGAAATGAAGAATGGAATAGTAATGAAATGAGGAATGGAACAGTAATGTAGTACTGAAATGAGAAAAGTAATAGTAATGAAATGAAGAATGGAATAGTTGTAAAATGAGGAAAAGAATAGTAATGAAATGAAGAAAGGAATAGTAATGACTCCGTGAGTCCGTCACCTTGAAATAGTGACGGACGGAGCTTCCATGCCTCAATGTTCGCAGAAGCTAAGCCAAGGGAAGTGAAAGCTTCCAGAAGGGTCATATAAGCTGGATAGATCGGGGGGGGGGAGGGGAGGTAGAGAATAAGCTAAACACGGACACCTCACCTAGAATATAATAGGTTACCTTTGGGAGGACCACCCAAATATATAAAAACAAAAAGTGGTTACGAAAGCATTGGCGAGAAAGCAAAGGCAAGCGATCTTCTGAAAGGAAAAGCCTTCGGACATGAGAAAAATAGCGCAACGCAGAGAAAGTTGCACGGAAGCTCTATGGAGGACTGCTCTTCTGAATACCAAAGAGAAATCAAATATGGCAGCTTGGTATGTGCGACCATTGTACCAGGGAGGGCAAACAGCACAGGAGGTGGACACAAAAATACTCGGAGAAAAGAATGGGAGACGGAACTTGGATAAAATGATTAGACCTGGAGAGAACAGAAAGAGATGCCCGGAACCTTGTATGCTGGCGATAAGTTGTCAATGGCCTAACTACCGAGAGGAGAGACGGGCTTTGATTGATTGATTGTTCAGTAATGAAATGAGCAAATGAAATGTGATGAAATGAGGGAAGGAGTAATCATAAAATGAGGAAACGTAAATGTAGAGATAGAGAGACAACAAATAGTGGCATCCGTAAATGGACTAGTAACCTGGACGCTGCAACTGTCCCTCCAGAGGTGTCACTGCTGATTGTTGATATTGTATCTGTTATTTATATCATTTTATCTGGTATGTGTATCATTTTATCTGTTATGTGTATCATTTTATCTGTTATGTGTATCATTGTATCTGTTATGTGTATCATTTGTTAATCTGTCCTTGACGTAGACTGTGTGGTCGTAACACATGTTTCGTTTCTATTTTTTTCCCGGTTTAATAACTGAGCAATGTCCGTTTATTTTATAATGAACATATAAAATACTGCTGTAGATGATGAAGTTTTCTTTGTGCTTATGCTTTTATTCCCTTGCTCACTGGCTTACCTTTTCTAACATTGAGCCATATGCCCATTAACAGCTTGGCCGATAACGGGGATCAAGCAAATGCTCCTAACATTACACTACTCAGACGCTCAGGTGAGATATAACGCACACCTTTGCAAATGGTTCATGTGCCTGGAACGGAGCATTTGTATTAAAAATATGGATAATATTGTTTTGTACATTTTTAAGTAATAGTGTAATTCAATTCTTTAACATTTAAACAACATATCAATAAATGGTACATGTTCATCAGGAACTAAGGAAAATAGTATAGATTTCATAGATCACCTGAAAGTTCATTCAAAGTTCACAATTTTCTACCCCACAATACGTCAACTTTCAGGTGACGTAAAATTAAATCTATAAAATCTGTACTATTTTCCTTAATTGCAGATGAACATGTGCTATTTATTTATATGTTGTTTAATTGTTAATGAATTTAATTACACCATTACTTAAAAATGTACAAAACAATAGTATCCATATTTTGTACATGTTTATAATGAACTTGTCATTTTAAAAGTTGGATTCACTACATGTATTCTACTCCAGAGACATATATGGGTTTAAATAGCTCTATCTTTTCCGTGTCCTGTGTGAAGATTTCGGTTCTCTGTCTTTGAAATTAAATTTTATATGAATGTTTTTACAAACACCACCACAGTTCTGCTAGTACCTTGAGTTTCATAACAAGGCTCCATATGATGAGATAGCTAGTCGCATGCACAATCCTCTATAGCTGCATTTTTAACATGCTTGGAAGATTACAGTAGACTAATCATTACTTCCCGGAGACCTCTCTGTTGATAATGACGATTATCTTTGCCAAAATAATGTTCAACTTAACAAGAGCCAATTCGTAAAGAATCAACCATCAAATAACCAACAGATAAGAAAAAGTGTTCACAAAAAAACATCACCCAAAAAAACTATTGCACCCAAAATATACATAGAACCGATATAAATTACCTACTCAAAAACAAGAGATACAGAATCAGCAAAGAAAGAAGGAATACGGGAAAGGAAACATAAACATCCAACTAGGATAAATAGCCAGAATTAAAAGACAAAATTTTACTTTGATAGACATTTACACAGCGGTTGAGATGGACAGTGGGTTGGGCAGTGTGGTCAATTGTTAATACAAGCGAAAAGCTAAAAGCATTGCCCTAGATCTATTTTCCAAATTCAGAATCTATTTACAAGAAAGACATGAACTTGTCATTAGCATTTTATTTTAAATTACAATAAAAAAAATCACAACTCGTTTGATGTCACTGTAACCCAGAGATCCATTATCTGAAAACAAGTGTAAGATGGATTGAAATAACAACAATGACAAACGCAAGATTCATATCTTGATAGCGTGATAACATCAGCCCCTTTATTATCCGTTTTTATTTCCATAACAAAATTGCATAAAGAATCCGTGCCTGAAATCTCCGCTGTATCACGAAATCTCTAGATATTGTATGGTGTTTCATAAAAGATTAAAATAAATGCAGTCTTTGTCAGCATTCATTGTTATAATATTCTTAAAAATCAGAGAGCTAAACTAAAACAGAATGGCAAATGCTAATGCTGGCTGAGACAAATATATGTCAGTTTGCATTTACTTGAATTAATTAATTTCTTCCCCGTGCAAGATATGCATGTAATAATAGCGATGGGACAAACAACATCTAAATATATATACACATGAAAGGCGGTCGAAAAGTAATGTCTCCTATTTTATTCCATGAAAACCACAACAGATAAATGGAGCACAATAACACCGTTTGATAGAACAATATCTTGTCTTGAAAAAACTATTAGTCAGCATAGTCATACACATTGGCTGTACATTTTCTTCTACGATGATTAGAAGTATACAGGCCGAGCTCGTATAAGTCTGCACCAGCAGAGGGGACCCACTATGTCACAGCTGCTATGACGGCATCGCTGCTGGAAAAAATGTTGGCCACGCAGTTCATCTTTCATTGGCCCGAACAGATGAAAGTCATAAGGAGCCAAATCTAGACTATACAGTAGGTGTGGTTGGACAGTCCAGCAAAGCCTGAGAATGAGCTTAACAGTTTTCAAACTGGTATGGGGCCTGACGTTATGGTGCTGCAAAAGACAGTTTGTCTCCTTTGGCCTGACCCTGCAAATTCGAGGCTTCGGCTTAGTCAGCGTGGCATTGTAGCGGTCAGAGTTGATGATTTGTCCAGGTTCCAGAAAATTGAGAAGGATTATGTTTTCCCATCCAAAAAGACAGTAAACACCACTTAACTCGCTGGGGCTGCGTCTTAAACGTTTTCTTCGATGGAGAATTCACATGTCGCCACTCCATGGACTGTTGTTTGACTCAGGATCGTAGCGGTGGCACCACGTCTCATCACGAGTGATGATGCGATCCAGGAAACTGTCACTTTCATCCTGGTAATGGTTCAAGAGGTCATGACAAACTGTCATGAGATCTTCTTACTATTTTTGTGTGCGCATCCGAGGAAACCACCTGGCCAAAACTTTGTGATATTCCAACTTTGACACCATCGTTTCCAATGCATTGAAGCAGATATCCGGCTCCGTAGACAGTTCTCTGATCGTATTCCTGCGGCTGATAAAGACATTGTTCATCGCGTGGTATGACAGCTGTGCATAGCCGTCCGGAACATGTCTTGTCCTTCATGCCGCTGTCGCCACTGCTTAATTTCTAAAGGTTTCGCTCCTTCGCTGCTAAAAATAACGGATAACACAACGCTGCTTCTCTAAAGTACATATCAATAGTATACGGCCTACTTTTAACTGAAATGTTGATGTCATGTGTCGTCTGCATCGTGATGGCACGTGCCGGACACTCTTGACATCCTTAGCAACCATATTACTAATTTACAAAATAAAGGCATGGTTTTTCCAATTTCTATTCCTATTTTAAGGTTATCATATGAAGCTCCTCGAATATATGTGTATATATGTGAGTGTGTGTGTGAATATATCTAAGTGGATTTAGCTGTTCTTTAAAGGGAAAGAAAGAATAGGACTACTGCACCTCCCAGAATTTTGTAAAAAGCGACTAAAGTGGGTTGTGCATGAGCTAGCGACTTCGTCGTGTTAATCAAATTGCTACAGAAACGGAAATTGCAAAAGCAAGGATACTTCAGTGCTTGCTTTCCAAAGGAGGAGAACTGAAGAGGACACCCTATACTCCGGCTGGATTGTGAAAGAGATTAGAAGAAAAAGGGTGTGTATTTGCTCATTTCGAAGCTCGATATCTGAGCTAAAGTATTTGTATTCAAATGAATGATGTTCACATAATTTTTTTCTAAAATATACTCGAACACCAAATGAAGAAAAGAGAGACGACCACATTGTTACAAGCAATGCGTGGTTACATATTGTATGTAGAGTTTTTGCACTGGACGTATGCAGATCTTGCTTCCCTTAATGTGTGATTAGATTCCAATCTGGAACCTCCAGTGCTAGAGAAGTAGCAATTAACATAAACAAGAGAAACAAGCTTGAAACAAATGTACAGAATATAGGGAAAACGTTGAGAGTCGGGAATAAAGACTCGGTACAGACCGACTTGACGTACATTTATACAGAATACAAAGAAGACGTTGAGAGATGGTGTGCATGCCTCGGTACAGACCGACTTGGCGTACATTTATACAGGATACAAAGAAGACGTTGAGAGATGGCGTGCATGACTCGGTACAGACCGACTTGGCGTACATTTATACAGGATACAAAGAAGACGTTGGGAGATGGCGTGCATGACTCGGTACAGACCGACTTGGCGTACATTTATACAGGATAGAAAGAAGACGTTGAGAGATGGCGTGCATGACTCGGTACAAACCGACTTGGCGTACATTTCTTGAAGGTATGTGCTGTCAAAGCTAAGATAGTTTTGATAGTTTGAGATTATATTTCAGGTGGAAGAACACCAATGAAGTCTAGACTTGATAATATCAAAGAATGGTCAGGACTTGGCTATTTGTCCGCTCTCGTTCGCAAGACTCGGAAAACTACGCAAGCATGGACTGGATCCATGCATACACCGACGGTTCCATAACAAATACAACACAGAACGGAGGGACAGGAGCATTCCTGAACCTACCAAATGGCAGAAAAATAACACTTTCATTCGCTACTGGAAAATACACAAGCAATTTCAGAGCGGAGGCAGAGGCACTGAGGGCGGCAGTGGAAGAAATGGTGACAGGTAAAAGGAATGAAAGCCATATAGTCCTGCTTACAGATGCACTGGCCGTAGTCACAGCACTGAAAAGCCAGAAAAATACTGAACTTAATGAATTAAGAACAGTACTCTGTCAACTATGCCAGCAGGCCGCACCAAAAAGAGTAGTGGTGCAGTGGGTTCCATCTCACTGCAACATCCAAGGCAACGAGGAGGTAGACAGACTGGCAAAAGAAGGTGCAAAACTACCACAACTTGATACTAGTATGACATACGAAGAGTCAAAACGGCTTATTAGAGCTAGATACATGACCAAATGGGAAACCGAACATACTGGCTACACCAAAAACGATGCCTATTACCAGTTGAACAGAAAAGAGCAGGTCGTGGTCTTCAGACTTCGCACTGGCCACAATAGACTCAGGTACCACATATTCAACAAATTGAAGATAGGTGGCACCGACGAATGCCCGTGTGGTACCGGCAAAATGACCGCTGAGCATTTGTTGCAAAACTGCCCGACATACGAGGATCAGAGAGCAGATGTGGCCATTACCAGTGGCAACACTAGATAAGCTCTATGGCAGTGTCGACAGCCTCAAGGTTGACGGCTGCTTTTTTCGAGAAAATAATGGTTACTGTCTGACTGCGTACGCAGAAGAAGAAGAAGAAGAAGTTCGCAAGACTAAAGAGAGAAAACTATTGAGGACTTTGTGTATTTATATTTCCACCATGGCACCACCATGGCCTTGATGAATTAAGTGATTATAGGTTTATTTCTTTTCTCGTGCTGGTGCCAGTACGTACAAAATATGCCTAGTGATATTGCTGTTTGTTATCAAATGTAATCATATCTCAGTTATTCACTTTTAATGAATGTTCGTTGTTCGTGTGCATGCCATGGAGCTAAGTACGTATCAACAGTCTCTATGGTTGGTTGGTTAGTTGGTTGGCTATTGATCCATCGGTCCAAAACTGTCTGTACTGAAGATTCTAGTTACGAGTAAATCACGAGGCTAGTGAATGGAGCTAGCTAATTCCCAAAGTAAAACACATTTCCAGAGAAATAACCTACTTCCAGAAAACACCTCATGTTTTGACACAGGCTTTATGTGAGAGGTTAGCTCCAGCGGTAGCCCTGAATTTGGTATGGAGTGAAATGAGGACATAACAAGAAGGAAATGATTAAAATTAACATATTTCTCGTCGGTTGCGCTTCTGTTACAATACCACGTGATGTGGTATATTTATTTTAAGTTGTTCGGTCACATCAATGAGAATCTGCCAAAAAGTATAGACGGTTTCTAAATTGATTAACATATATTTTCTAAATATATGAACGTTTGTAAATTGACTTCCATCATTATTGACATGTTATAGCTGGTAATAACATAATCTAGACAAAACGGAATTGAAGTGTACAGCTATTCGCGTGAACATTGACACAACATAAACATACAGACAGGAACATTGACACAACATATACATACAGACATGAACATTGGCATAACATATACATACAGACATGAACATTGACACAACATAAATATTGAGGCATAAAATTTGACACAACATATAAATACATACATGAACATTGACACAACATACACATAGACATGAACATTGACACAACATATACGTCTTCTTCTTCTTCTTCTTAGTACGCAGTCAGACAGTAAATATTATTTTTTCGAAAAAAGCGGCGGTCATCCTGAGGCTGTCGACACTGCCATATAGCTTGTCTTGCAGTTCCACTTGGTGATGGCCACATCTGCTCTCTCTGATCCTCGTATGTCGGGCAGTTCTGCAGCAGATGTTCAGCGGTCATTTTACTGGTACCGCACGGGCATTCGTCGGGACCACCTATCTTCAATTTGTTGAATAAGTGGTACCTCAGTCTATTGTGGCCAGTGCGAAGTCTGAAGACAACGACCTGCTCTCTTCTGTTCAACTGGTGACACAACATATACATACAGACATGAACATTGACACAACATATACATACAGACATGAACATTGACACAACATATACATACAGAAATGATCATTGACACACCTTACTCAGAGGCATGAACATTGAATCAACACATACATAAAGACATGAACATTGAATCAAAATATACATAAAGACATCAACATTGAATCAAAATATACATAAAGACATCAACATTGAATCAACATATACATGAAGGCATGAACATTGAGTAAACATATACATAAAGGCATGAACATTGAATCAACATATACATAAAGGCATGAACATTAACACAACATATACATACGGGAACGAACATTGATAAACCATACACAGAGAAAAGAACATTGACACAACATATACAGAGGCTTGAACATTGACACAACATATACAGAGGCGTGAACATTGACACAACATATACAGAGGCGTGAACATTGACACAACATATACAGAGGCGTGAACATTGACACAACATATACACAGAGACAAGAACATTCACATAAAATATATACAGAGAGAATGATATTCAATTCAATTCAAGTGCCACCTCTACATTGAATGTTGCCTCCAATTGATCTCCAACATTCTCAATCTCTCGTCGTTGGGGTACACACCGACAGACAGACTGCTGCTCGTCCATTGCTTGATATTATCTTTCCATCTGTTGCGTTGGATACCTCGTGAACGATTGCCTTCAATTGTTTCCTTAATTATGGTTTTTACAAGAGTCTTATAATTTTGTCAAATATGTGAGCTGTCAGCTCGCTAGGTCTTTCAATCCCTTGAACAGGGTTTCCTCCCTGAGAATCAGTGTGGTTTTCGTGCGAGTCGTGGGACTGTTGATATGATATTTGTATCACGTCAACTGCAAGAGAAATGTCCAGAACAGAATTGTGACCTGTACAAGGTTTTGTCGATCTAACAAAAGCCATTGACACCGTTAATAGGGATGGCCTCTGGCAAATGATGGCGAAGTTTGGCTGCGCTTACAAATTCAATGCGATTGTTTGCCAAGTTCGTGATGTCTCATGTACTGCACGAGGGGGAATTGGCTGCAGCTCTTCCAGTTTACAATGGTGTTAAACTTGATCTTTGCAGCAATGCTCCCTGATGATGTCCATGGTGCTGCTACTCGCATGTATATCAGATACAGAACGTAGGGTCAACTGTTCATCCCGAGGCGCCTGAAATTCTACACCAAGGAGAATGAGGCCACGATCTTAGATTTCCTGTTCGAGGACGATTGCGCTATTAACATTTGCTCAGAAAAAGATATGCAGTCTACCATGACGGAGTTTCGTCGGCATGCAGTAAATTCGGTCTCACGATCAACTCTAACAAAACGGAGGTACTCTTCCAGCCAGCTCCTGGGAAGTCGTACATCGAACCAAACATTACTGTACAATACCTATTTTTACAGCTGGTCGCTAGCTTCACATACCTAGGCAGTACTAACTAGAGAGGCGAGTATTGACTGAAGTCAATATCAAGAATACAAGGGCAAGATCTGAGTTTTGGAGGCTACAAGCAAATTTCTGGAATCGACATGACATCAGTGATACTACTTACTCCAGACATTTCTCTGCCTTTCTTAACTTAACTTAACGTCTTTATACTGGTTTAGAAGTCTCTACAGAGTCTGTATACAACCAGTTTCATTTACATTACTCTGCTTTAAAAGCTATGCGCATCCAATTTATTTTTAAATGCATTAACTGTCCTTGCCTCCAGTACCTCTCTGACTAAAAAAAGATATAATCTGGACCTCCCTTTAGTTAATGTGTAGCTATGCCTTCTTGTTCTTGTGGGTGGCTGTATTTGTTTTTAAAACGTGTTATAGTCTAATTTATCCATTCATCTGATCATCTTCTAAACCTGTATTAAGTCACCTCGAATTCTTCTCACTTCTAGAGATATTTTCCTAAAGATATTTTCGGTGTACCGGTTAAAGAGGCACGCTGGCTTGGCTTCGTTCGTTCTCAATCTCCTGCTACCAAACCCTGAAAAAGCTTAAGTAGTTGAATGTAGTCCAGATAACGGAATGCGTTGTGTCGTAGTTTACAGCTTGACTGTGATATTTGCACCTGTCAGTCCAACACATTCGACTTCAGCAAGCATTTTTTTAGTACCGGGTTAGCATTCCCTCTTCGATCCCTTCTCCTTAGCCAGCCTGTCCTGCTGCAGCCTGTTATC
This sequence comes from Ariolimax columbianus, assembly GCA_036924085.1. NCBI lineage: Eukaryota > Metazoa > Mollusca > Gastropoda > Stylommatophora > Arionidae > Ariolimax > Ariolimax columbianus. The sequence continues at coordinate 9,658,097 of JAVGWX010000016.1, forward strand.
CAGTATCACCGCGTGGAGGTGTAGAAGAGTCTTGGCTGCTCTGGGTCGCTGGCCCTGACGCTTGCAGTCAGCTATAGGTCGCTGTCCACTGCAGCTCATGCGCTGCTCCGCATGTTGATCCCAGAGGCACGCTAATAACACACATCCCTTGTTGCACGCCTATTCTTGTAGCAAAATTTGATGACTATTCACTTTCACATTTGATTGCTGCTGTTTGCTCTAATACAACTTATCTATGAGTCTGATATCTTTTCCATCTTCGCCCATTTCCTGGAGTCATGTAATTAGCTGGACTCAGTGAAAAGCGTTTTTGTAGCCTATGAAGCACACGGAAATAGCTTTTTGTCACTAACTGACTGATACAAAGTATGATTTTTCTGTTTTTACGAAAATGAAATTGTTGTTGATACCCTTCTGTATTTTCTTTGTATTTCTTTAGTGTATGATTTTAAAGAGTGTCTAAGTGATGTGACTCGTTCAGTTAAAAGTTCGATAGTCCTCACAATTCACTTCTTTTGGTTTTGTTTTTTAAGAAGGCAATGCAAATTGGTTTTTTTAGGTCTTCGGGGAAGTACTCAGTTGTGCGGATGTCGTTACATAGATCTATGCTAGTATCAACGGCGAACCTAAAATTATTAGATACGTGACAGTATCAATGGCGAACCTAAAATGATTAGATACGTGACAGTATCAATGGCGAACCTAAAATTATTAGATACGTGACAGTATCAATGGCGAACCTGTACAATGATTAGATACGTGATACTATCAATGGCGAACCTGTACAGTGATTAGATACGTGACAGTATCAAGGGCGAACCTGTACAATGATTAGATAAGTCATGTAATCAATGCTGTACTTGTACAATGTTTAGATACTTGATAGTATCAATGGCGAACCTGTACAATGTTAAGTTTAAGTTCTGTGATAGTATCAATGGCGAACGTGTACAATGTTAAGTTCGGTGATAGTATCAATAGCGAACCTGTACAATGTTAAGCTCTGTGATAGTATCAATGACGAACTTGCACAATGTTTAGATATGTGACAGTAGCAATGGCGAACCTGTACAATGTTAACTTCTGTTATAGTATCAATGGCGAACGTGTACAATGTTAAGTTCGGTGATAGTATCAATAGCGAACCTGTACAATGTTAAGCTCTGTGATAGTATCAATGACGAACCTGTACAATGTTTAGATATGTGACAGTATCAATAGCGAACCTGTACAATGTTAAGCTCTGTGATAGTATCAATGACGAACCTGTACAATGTTTAGATATGTGACAGTATCAATGGCGAACCTGTACAATGTTAAGTTATGTAATAGTATCAATGGCGAACCTGTACAATGTTAAGTTCTGTAATAGTATCAATGGCGAACCTGTACAATGTTTAGATACTAGACAGCATCAATGCCGAAGCTGAACAATGTTTTTCAACATTTATGTAGTTATCTTGTGAAGACCTGCAGCTAGTCCCATCATTGCTGTGGCACTTTCTACTTCAGATCTGTGCATGTCTTCGCCTTCATAATTTTTCAGCACATGATAATTTATGTCATCGAATAGAATTGTGTGTGTACTCTGCCTAACGTCTTATCTTTTTTTGGAGCCATTAAAACTTCTCAATTTCTACCTTTGATACAGTCGTTTCCTTGAAAAGGACAAAACGTCTTCAGCTCCCTGTGAAGCACAGGTCTACAACAAATATACGCCGTCCTTTTGCCTGGATATTCCCTCAAGCTCTCTCCATTTCTTCATTCTTTTCTGTGTTTGTTTCTATATCTCCTGGCCATGAGACAACGGTCCTGCTCTGTAGATTGAAAGACAGAGAATGCCTTGTAATGAAATTAGCTCACTTACTTAATGTGTTCTATCTAACGCCAGGAGGTATTCTCATAATAATGTAACAACAGGTTATTTCCTTTATTAAAATGAAATACTCTACGTTGAAAACAGGAAGTGACGTGCAGCTTTTTTTTTAAAATTTAAATCTTGTGCAACTGCATGAGTGCGCAGCGGCCTAGTGATCATTGGTTTGGAAGCGCAAACTGGACAATGTTGAAAATCACTGACCTGGGAGGAAAAATTATACAATTAAACAATGAACGCGAGACATGGGAATAGTGTGCATGCTCATTAACCATCATGAGTTGCATTGTGCACGCTAGATTCATGACATTGATTGTGAGAGTTTTGATAACTCACTAAAACAGTTTTCCTATGAGAGACAACACTTACAACCAACTGCGGCCTTAAAGATAAGATGTGGATAGCCAAAGACTAGGGACATTTGCCCCAAATGAACACACGAAGAGGACTGAAACGCTGGTTCCCCGGGCGCAGTACACAGTGAAGCGCAGCGGGCCTCATAAAGACAACCACAGACATGGCTGTCCTGGAGTCATTGATGCGAATGTGTGATGGTGACGGGGAAGTACAATTCCGGACTTGGTGGTTGTACAAAATATACCAACCAACCTATCACATGAGTTACTGTAGCAGAACGCACGCGACAGTGAACTGGGTCTAACAGCCCATTGAAACCATAAATCCCCATTTGAATTGCGTCCAGCACTCAAAGATGGTAAGACCATATTACTTCTTCCGAGGACAGATCACTGCAACATATTTATATGGACCTAAACAATCAGAAAACAGAGCACATACCATTACATGACATTAGGCCTGCCATCACATGACATTAGGCCTACCATCACATGACATTAGGTCTGCCATCACATGACATTATGCCTACGATCATATGACATTAGGGCTACCATCACATGACATTAGGGCTACCATCACATGACATTAGGCCTACCATCATTTGACATAAGGCCTACCATCACATGACATTAGGCCTGAATAAGTCCGATCATCGCTGGATTGACAACATCAATTATCTATCACTGCGACCTTTATTCTGTTTGGTGAGGCCCAGCAGATGGATTTCTAGGAGCAGCTGGTCAAGTGGTTTGGATGTCGACCGCCTCCCCCCATGGACTTGCGCTTGAAATCTCGGTAAGTCATAAGTTGTTTTTTTTAATGCATCTTCACATCTGCTATCCATGACAATTGATCCATAGAAGTTCTAAATATGTGATGTATTAATATCTGCTATCTAGGACAATTGATCCATACAAGTTCTGAATGAGTGATGTTTTCACATCTGCTGTCCATGACAATTGATCCATACAAGTTCTGAAGTAGTAATGCCTCGATCCACTCATACCATAGATATCCACCATGTAGCTTCTGAAGCAAATACTCCAACATGCTTCCTGTCCAAATTAACTAGGCCTCTTGTATTCGTTTCACTTCATTTCGATGTGCTTCTCCCGATGAAGCACAGATAACCAAAACGGCGTTCACCCTTACAGGAAGCATGAACTATTGCAAAAGTCAAATGGAATATCTATCTAGTTGACCTACTAGCTTTACTCAAGTTCTCCTTGCAGAAAGGCCCATCCACAACCCGAAGACCAGTGCATCGAATTCGGATTTGGGCCGAAAATTGAGCAGTGAATGATCTACCAGCAACAAGCTACTAACAGCTGGCCGTTTCCATCAGAGTCATGGAACTATAGCTGACCAAGACTCTATTCTACCTCCAAGTGCTGGCTCTGGAAACAGACTGTACACATGCTGCCTGACTAAGAGATAGGGGATCTTTCAGAGGAAAGGCAAATCTGGTCCGAAAAATGAAGTGCTGAAATGGGATGGTTTCAAAATTGTCGAACTCATCCGGCAACTCCTGCAGCAGAGCTGGTGCCAAATTGTCATGCTTTGCATTTTTTTGGATTACGCCAGCGAGGCCGAGAGGAGGATCCTGCAGTTTGGACAGCCCAGGGTCTCCCTATTCAGCGCCCGGGCTTGCGCCCTGAGAGGCTACTCACAGGCTGTCACGCGCATGGTCTGCAAAGACTGAGACGACTATGAATGAATGAATGAATGAGCTGCTCGAGCCTACCCCGCTAAGCAGGAGATCCTCCCCGTGGATACATCCAACTCACGCCAGAGCTGGATCCTGCACAACGGCATCTGCCCCTGTCGAAGTACAGGTCAACTAAGACTAAGTTTAAATTTGTTTTGTTGACTCACCATTAGACTAGCTGTTGAGTTTTTAATTGCGGAATGTTAGCATGATGATGTTGCTAGCTCCTTACCCAACCTTCTTTATTAGTTTCTTCAAGCATTCTTGAAAGGTAACAGTGGTCAGATTTCTTTCAAACTCAGATATTACTTGGCTGAATGTTCACCTAAGTTTCTTCTTCTTCTTCTTCGTACGCTGTCAGACGTCAACCTGCATTTTTTACGAAAAAAGCAGCGGTCATCCAGAGGCTGTCGACACTGCCATAGAGCTTATCTAGTGTTGCCACTGGTGATAGCCACATCTGCTTTCTCTGATCCTGGTTGGTCAGGCAGTTTTGCAGCAAATGTTCAGCGGTCATTTCCCCGGTACCACACGAGCATTTGTCAGTGCCACCTATCTTCAATTTATTGAATAGTCTATTGTGGCCAGTGCGAAGTCTGAAGACCACGACCTGCTCTCTTCTGTTCAGCTGGGAATAGGCTTCGTTTTTTGTGTAGCCAGTATGTTCTGTTTCCCATTTGGTCATGTATCTAGCTCTAATAAGCCTTTTTGACTCTTCGTAGGTCACACTAGAATCTGGTTGTGGTAGTCTTACACCTTCTTTTGCCAGTCTGTCTGCCTCCTTGCTGCCTTGGATGTTACAGTGGGATGGAACCCACTGTACCACTACTCTTTTTGGTGCGGTCTGCTGGCATTGTTAACAGAGTACTGCTCTTAAATCATTAAGCACCTAAGTTTGATAATAACTACCTCTATCTTCATCCAGCTACTCAAAGTTACCGCCTTGCGGTTTTTGCAGATAAGCCCTAGCCGGTCTCTTAGCAGGCTATTCCTTCTACTGCCTTTAAACTTCCATAAATAGAGGGCCTCAAACTGATCGATATTTTCAAACGTTTCTTCAAAGAAACAAAAAGAAAAAAAGAAAAATTGAAAAGTAATTTTGTGCCCTGATGTCAAGCGAGGTAACTTGCATGGCCTGCGAACAATTTGGCTGAAAAATAGAATCCATTTTACTCTGTCCCTTATCAGGTAGCCTGCATTGTTTCGTGCTTTTTCGGGGGAGGTTGTTTTATTTAACTCCAGATTTTTGGCTAGATGATGTTTAATCGAAGAGCATGTGGCAGAGTCGTAAAGATACCGGTGGATGTGACTGGAGACTGAGTTCGAACACAGGTGTATTGCTGATGTTTTTATTGTTTGTTGTTTTGTTTTTGTGTTTGTTGTTTTTTGTTTTTTGTTTTTGTTTTGTGTTGTTGTTTTTTTTTTTGGGGGGGGGGGGGGGGGGTTATGTCTATTGGGGATGACGAACAATCTAGTCTGTATATTGAGTGGCAACTGCCGTGGAAAGTTATCTTTATTCCTCGGTTGCATAAAATTACCGTTTGTCCCCAACAATGGCAAACACGTTGTAACAATTAATTTGTTTTACGAGGCGTGTTCAAATGAAACCGGAAATAACTGCACCAAGTGAACATACGTGCGATGCGTATGATAACGTCAATTCTGGTGTAAATAGCACATACCAACCGTTAAGTTTGCAAAATTTCATTATCCCCCAACTCATAGTTTCCTCATTAGATCGTTGAAAACACGGCGGGTGTGATACGGAATCCGTCCAGAGTTGATCAGCTAGCGATGATTCGGTTTCTAACAGCTGAACGATGTCGACCAGTTGACATTCACCGCAGAATGAAAAAACCGTATGGTAACAAAAGTGTGTTGAAGACAACAGTGAAGAACTGGGCTGGGATGTTTCGGGAAGGACGTGAGTTAACGAAAGATCTTCCGATACCAGGCCAGGCACATATTGTTGCGACAGAAGAAGCCATTGCCGAAATTGATGCAGCTATAGGGGTGGTCCGTCGTGGAAGCTTAGGTTGGCTATCAGAGGAATTTGCTGTGTCGCTTGAGACAGTTCAAATGACTGTTAGGAAGAAGCTGAAGTATCGGAAGGTGTGTTCACAATGGATCCCACGGATGCTGACCCATCACCATCAGGCAGAAAGCATGGGGCTACGCGTTATTTTTCTCGGACGTCAGCAGACGTCAACACAATCAGTGGTATGATGGTCTGAATGTCTATGTGACTTTTTCTTAAGAACCCCAGTAGATGATTACTTCATAACAATTGCTTTGTTTAATTCTGCCACATCTGCTGATGTCCCTTTATACGTTTGAAATTAATCCACTGGGGATGGGTTTTATTTGAACACGCTTTGTGTAGTCTGTACAGTGCGCGGAGACCGCAATGGCAAGCGACTTTTATTCTGCAGCTCTAATGAAGGACTTCATCTACGGACATAGAGTAATAATTTCAGTAATTCATACAAAGATTGCATGTGGTCTCTGCACGGCTTTTTATGACTAAATACTTTCATATTTGTATGTCATTGTTGAAGGGGTTTCCCTTCACTTGCTTAGTCGGGGTTCAAAAATGTGTGTAAGAGTGATATGAGGTCCCAGGACATCAGTCCAGCATCCTGGAAAGACGAAGCTGCAGACCGGTCTAAGTGGAGATGTACTCTGGACGGCTACCTCACGCTTGGTGAAGATAAAAGGCAAAGTCGCAAGGAGAAGGAACACAAAAGCTAAATATATATATTTTTTTGTTTACCATTCATATTCATATCATTCTATAGTCAGTCATGACTGAAAGGGGCTACTATATACTATTATTACCTTTTTTATGTTTAAATTAAGCTTGTAATTTAGTTAGGCTATTTCTTGCGTGTGTGATGGTTCGTTCTGTTTCACTTTACTGATGAAGGTTGTGTTTGCATTTGCCTTGACGGATAAAGGCTTTAAGTGACCGGTATGCATGTTTTCAATGATGTTGCTATGCCTAACTCCATTGTCAACATTTGGATTTCCTAAATTACCAATAATAAGATGAAAGTCTCTACCGAAACACTTTCTTGATATTCATTCAGAGATCTCGAACAACTCGAAATTACACAGAAAACGATGCCTATTACCAGTTGAACAGAAGAGAGCAGGTCGCGGTCTTCAGACTCCGCACAGGCCACAACAGACTCAGGTACCACCTATTCAATAAACTTAAGATAGGTGACACTGACGAATGCACCTGTGGTACAGGGAAAATGACCGCTGAAAATCTGCTGCAAAACTGCCCGACATACGAGGACCAGAGAAAGCACATGTGGCCATCACCAGTGGCAACACTAGACAAGCTCTATGGCAGTGTCGACCGCCTCAGGATGACAGCTGCTTTCTTCGAACAAATTCAAGTTGACGTCTGACAGCGTACGAAGAAGGAAGAAAACGGAAGAAAAATTAAGAAAAAGGAAGAAGAAAGAAGAAAAAGAAAGAAAAATGAAGAAAAAGGAAGAAAAGGAAGAAGAAGGAAGAAGAAAGAAGAAAAAGGAAGAAAAGGAAGAAGAAGGAATAAAAAGGAAGAATAAGGAAGAATAAGGAAGAAGAAGGAAGAAGAGCGAAGAAAAAGGAAGAAGAAAAAAGAAGAAGAAGAAAGAATAAGGAAGACGGTAAAGGAAGAAAAAGGAAGAGGAAAAGGAATAATAAAAAAGGGGAAGAAAATGAAGAAAAAGGAAAAGGAAAAAGAAGAAGAAGGGGGAAAAAAGGAAGATGAAAGAAAAAAGATGAAGAAAAGGAAAAAGGAAAAGGAAGAAGAAAGAAAAAACAAGAAAGAAAGAAAGAAAAAAGAAAGAACGAAGAAAGAAAGAAAGAAGAAAGACAGAAAAAAAGAAGAAAGAAAGAAAGAAGAAAGGAAGAAAGAAAGAAGAAAGAAAGAAAGGAAGAAAGAAAAAAGTAATAAAGAAAAAAGGAAGAAAGGAGGAAGAAGGAAGAAAGGAGGAAGAAGAAGAAAGAAGAAGAAAGGAAGACAGAAGAAAGGAAGACAGAAGAAAAAAAGAAAGAAAGAAGGAAGAAGGAAGACAGCAGGAAGGAAGAAGGAAGAAAAGCAGGAAGGAAGAAGGAAGAAGGAAGAAAGCAGGAAGAAAGGAGGAAGAAGGAAGAAAGGAGGAAGAAGAAGAAAGAAGAAGAAAGAAAGACAGAAGAAAAAAATAAAGAAAGCAAGAAGGAAGAAGGAAGAAGGAAGAGGAAGAAGAAGAAGAAGAAGAAGAAGAAGAAGAAGAAGAAGAAGAAGAAGAAGAAGAAGAAGAAGAAGAAGAAGAAGAAGAAGAAGAAGAAGAAGAAGAAGAAGACGAAGAAGAACAAGAACAAGAAGAACAAGAAGAACAAAAAGAAGAAGAACAAGAAGAAGAAGAAGAACTCGAAATAACGCAAACTTAAGTTTTTCAATATCCCCATTATTCGTCGACATGTCATATTTAGACCCGTTCCCGACTAAATGTTATAAGAGAGGAACGTGATACCAAAGCAGGTCACGTTGCTCAGAGAACATTTATGGGCTCTTAATGCTCCAGCGAAAGCTATTGGGGCGAAAATGTCGATTTACAAATAGTCATATTAGTTATTGATGTGTGAACAAATATTAAATATTTTATTTTATCAAATTAAGTTCATTGTTCTTGTCCTTCTGTTAATATCAGAACTGCGATTTTAACAAGTCCAGCTTTAATGATGTAGTTCCAGACGATATGCGTGCTGAGTGTTCACCTTTAGGTGGACGGAAATGAAACGTTGTTCAGCTTGGTTTTAAATGTTTGAAGGATCTGTGCAAATATGCAAATATAAATCAAATATGAAACTCAAGTCTCAGTATATATTGTGTGGACTATGCAACCTTGCTATGGTAACTTGGACACAAGTCCCACAAATGTTGGCGTATTGTGAAACCACAGGAAGCTGACATTTCAGTGAACAAATGAATATATAGATTTAACATTTGCCTTAGAAAGCTGCAGCAGTTTGAAGTTTAAAAATATTCAGGACACATACAAAGATCATCGAGCATGACGACATGCGTTATAATGTTTCTTTATTGATTTTGTAGATTCGATGACAACATAATATCGACGAGCGTGATTTTACTTTCTATTATTATCAAAATGATAAGAATTATTGTCTCTTCTATTTGTGTATCAAATACGGGAAAATGTTTTTATTCTATTCATGTAGCATATATTTGATAGTGTTTTTATAGCTCCCTTTTATTCCTGTTTCAAATATATAAAGTGTTTCTATAGTTTTCATTTCTTATTGTTTATAATATATGTGATAGTGTTTCTATAATTTTTTTAAATTCTTGTATAATATATGAGATAGTGTTTCTAGAGCTTTCTATCATTCCTGTATCATGTTTCTAGAGCCATTTTGTATCCCTTTATCGTGTATGTGATTGATTCTATGACTTTCTAGTATTCCTTTATCATATATATGTTAATGTTTCTATGTCTTTGTTTTATTCCTGTATTACATATGACATAGTGTTTCTAAAGCGTTCTTTTATTCATGTATAATATATGACGTTGTGTTTCTAAAGCGTTCTTTTATTCCTGTACTATATATGACGTAGTGTTTCTAAAGCGTTCTTTTATTCCTGTACTATATATGAAATTATGTTTCTAAAGCGTTCTTTTATTCCTGTATAATATATGACATATAGATCCTGTAACGTGCCAACTGTCTGGCATCTAATTCCGTTCTCTTTTTGTGTCAATCGGCCTTGGCGTTGTCCAGTAATGTACGCACATTTTAAGTGCCGAAGTAAAAAGCCTTCATTCTGTATCATTCATGAGATACGTGTGATAACATGTCTTGACGCTGTAATATGCGTTTAACTAGATTTAGGTGAATAAGATCTGCGCTGTCGTCAACTTCACTTTCTCGTCCTGAGCTACCCTAGTCCAGTGGCAAGACGACTGGAGATAGCACATAATGCATATTTCATACCGTTTTTACTTCTGAAGCCATTCTCGTTCAACAGGTAACCCACAAGGCAGCACCAGACCAGTCTGAGTTGGGCTCTCCATTTTGCACTCTATCGTCATTAATCTTCCAGCCGACAAATGGTGGAACTAAATGATGCGATATTTTCAAGCTCATTGTTCATATGTCGTAGTATAGACCTCCTGAGAGTGATTGCTAAATTTCTTCTGTAAAGATCTTTGCTACAAGTTTATGAACAGGAGACCGGCTGACATGGCTAGCGTCATAGTGACGGGCACAATTTGAATTTCAACTCTTAGGGAGCCTTCTCCTTATTTATATCTGCGTCATTGCGATTCTTCGTTCAGTGTGTTGGATGTGCTGATGGATGTACTGGTGGATGTACTGATGGATGTACTGGTGGATGTACTGATGGATGAACTAATGGATATACTGATGGATATACTGATGAATATACTGTTGGATGTACTGATATATGTACTGACATATGTACTGATATATGTACTGATGGATGTACTGTTGGTTGTACTGATGGATGTACTGTTGGATGTACTGATGATGCACTGTTGGATGTACTGATATGTGTACTTACATATGTACTGATGGATGTACTGATGGATGTACTGATGGATGCACTGTTGGATGTACTGTTGGATGCACTGATGTATGTTCTGATGGATTTACTGATGTATGTACTGATGTATGTACTGATGGATGTACTGATGGGTGTACTGATGACTGTACTGATGGATGTACCGATGGATGCACTGATGGATGTACTGATGGATGCACTGATGGATGCACTGATGTATGTACTGATGTATGTACTGATGTATGTACTGATGGATGTATGAACTTATGTATATACTGGAAACAGCTCTATGTTTCACCAATAAATGGAGAGTGTGGGGGGTCTGCTACTGGTATGTATGGCAGCTAGAAACGTGTTTTAACAGTAGCTGAGTATTTCACATCTGTCAACCCCGCGACCTTGAGCGTTATGCAGGCTACAGGTTGGGTGTTGCAGATAGTTTTCACACAGCGATCAACAAGTCATTATGTTTCCAAAGCCATTGACGAGAATTTGTGTCACGCAAATTTGCTTCGTGCAAATCATCGAGTTTTGGATTAATCAAAGTGTGCCTGTCACTTGAGGGGTACCTTTCACTTTCACTCTGTGACAACACTTTGTGAAAGGATAGAACATGTTTTGAACAGAATTGTGTGTTTTATATAGAACTTTTCATTAACAAATATGTATTGTATGTATTGTTTGTGTGTATATGTGTAGGGATGGTATATGTATATTTTAGAAACCATTTCTGCTGACTGTGGCACGATGTAAGCAAATGTTTTAAATATAATTACCATGCCGAACAAGAAAACACCTTCCATCTACCTCACCTGTGATCCACTCTTGGAATTAAATGGAGGAACAGAGTGACAAATGAAGAGGTGCAATCTCGCACTGATCTCTCAAGCATGTATACAATCATTAAGCAGCGAAGATTACGATGGATTAGTCAAATTCGTCGCATGGAAAATGGTGGCTTCACTAATGATATTCCATTTGGGTAGTTGGCGGATTGCAAATGGGCAGACGTCCGACCACAGCTTATAGTTAAAGATTTGTGTAGGCGTCACATAAAGACAATGGATCAGTGTCTGTTTTTTTTTTCTTGCGTTCGCCTTATTTTTCTAATCCCCAAGGCGGTGTGCGTTGCACTGTGTTTTTCTTTTGCGCCTGTCGGGCCAGTGCATCCGACTTCAGCATGCATTTTATGTAAGGGTCTGCTTCCTCCTGCATTTCCTAAGGGTTTGCTTCCCCGGAGTAACGGCCGGTGCTGTGATGGGGATCGAACCCAGCACATTCGGATTGTGAGCCGTGCCACTTAACCACAAGGCCACGCCGTCCCCGGGGTCTGACATCCTGGGAAGACAAAGCTACAGACCGATCCAAGTGGAGATAATCCCTGAATAGCCACCCCACGCTGGATGAACTGTAGGTCTTTCAACACGAGAAGTCAAACGACAACGCCCCAAGTCAATCTTGACTTAAAGTGGATACTATTAAATCTCAATGGGATCAAGATGCTGAGGAGCGCAAGTGGTCAGCGACCCATAGCTGACTGCTAGCGTCAGGGCCAGCGAACCATAGCTGCCAATACCCTTCTACACATCCACGCGATGATCCTGGAAAACAGGCTTCATCAGGGCAGACTGGCTAAGGAGAAGGGATCGAAGAGGGAATGCTAACCAGGTACTCAAAAAATGCTTGCTGAAGTCGAATGTATTGGACCGAAAGGTGCAAATATCGCAGCCAAGCTGTAAACTACGACACAACGCATTCCGTTCTCTGGACTACATTCTGCGACTTAAGCCCTTTCAGTGTTTGGTAGTCGGAGATTGAGAACGAACGAAGAAGAAGAAGAAGAAGAAATCTCAATGGAAACGAAATGATAGCTTACAAAACATCAAAAGCTGTCACTTTCTGAAAACTATGACTAACCTTCCATTTTTTCTCAATATCAGCATGAGGCCATCTCTACTTCTGACCTGTCTGCAGGTAGTCTGGATCAAAATATCTATGTCACATTATTAAATTTGACTTTTCTGTTGGCGGCACATTTGAAAAAAAATGGTAATGCACGTAATCATATTATTTTCATTAGAAAACATTTTCTAACTGAATTAAAATGTCAAAATTATGTGTCTACACGAACATGGTCAGACATAACAATTACATTTTTGAAAACAGCAACAACACAAAAGGGCATGCGTGTAAATGTAATGCATGCGTGTAAATGTAATGCATGAGTGTAAATGATTTGTGTATCCCGATACCAGTTATATATCCACTAACGATCTTGATATAATCCGCTACACGGTACTGACTTTTACGAAACCCTGATATAATTTTTGTAATATCTCTCTGCTTTGACTGACATCCGTTTTAAGTTACTTATGGGGTTGATTAAAGCCGTTGGAGGCACAACGGTTCTGTATAGCTAATGTATGTCTTCTTGTAGTTGTAGCTCATGTTTTTTACATCATGAGGTTGGGAGCTCGATGTAGATTTATTTTCGTGGCCGTTACGACACATGAAGAATATACATGATTAAGCCTGTAAGTGAGGCGTAATGGTAGATCCTTCGCTTTTCATTGTTAAGGTATGGGGTTTAACTCCCGTTACCAGCACGCTTATAAATGAGCTGTCATCTCAGTGAAATGTATAGCACTTCATCTCCGACTACAGTGTCTGCTACATTCACCGTTAAGGGAGACAGTGTTTAAGATATGCATATTTGATTGAGCTTCCAACTGGCAACTTGTGGTCGGCGCCTGCCTCCTGCAATTACACAATAATATGTTACATTCGCTTCTATAAATTGGTATATTATACCTGAGTATTATTTTTGTGTAAGTGAAATTTGTATTATTATTTATTAGCTCAGTTCATAGCCAGTAATTTGCTTTTTTCTGTGGTAACAGCGTGCCTCGGTTCATAGCCAGCAATTTGCTTTTTTCTGTGTTAACAGCGTGCCTCTGTTCGAATCGCGACCGGAAACTAACAAAATCCGGATCGTGATTTTATTCGGGGATCGCTTCTCCAGTCAACCCAGCTGTAAATGAACACCTGACGTAGGAATTGGGAAAAGTAAAAACAACAAGGAAGGGCATTGGCCACCCCACCTCTCACAGGCTGCGGCTTAGTGCAATGGAGTCTTCAAAAACTGAATTTCCAACCAGCGGTAAATTCTGCTGAATTTCCACTTTACTTTTTAACTTTCTCGCCACAAACCAAGTACATCCGTCTTAACCAGTCATTTTTTTAAAAAGCTGCATAACTTGCTTTATTACTGTCCCCATTCTACCTACAAGGCAGCACTTGTTAGTTTTACTGAAAATTGTTTTACTCGAGAATTTCCTACCAATCTCGCTCACGTGTTCAAAAACCTCAGGTATATCTTTTTTTATCAATGATCAAATTAAGATATACACTGCATACAGTGTGAAGACTGCAACGCCAAGCGGCATTTATTCTTAATTCATTAGATTATCTTGGTGTGACCAAAAAATGGAAGAATACGTCTTCGTGATAAATTCTCATATTTAAAAAAAAATGATATTTGTATAAATACTGGACTGGAGGGACGGCGTGGGCTAGTTGTTAAAATTCACGGCTCACAATCCGAAGTTGCTGGGTTCGTTTCCCATCCCAGCACCGGTCGTTACCCGTTGGAAGCAAACTCTTAGAAAATGCAGGAGGAAGCAGATCCTTACATAAAATGCATGCCAAAGTCGGATTCACTGTGTCGACAGGCGCAAAATAAAATCCGTAGTGCAACGCACACTGTCTTGTGGAATAGATTAACAAGGCACAAGAACATACAGCGTATAATGACAACTGTTCTAGCCTTCTCTGTATTTATAAGTTTCATTGCCACGTATATGTCACAATGGTAAAAGTGTATGTCTGTGTGGATGTGTAAATGGTAAAAGTGTATGTCTGTGTGGGTGGGTAAATGGTAAAAGTGTATGTCTGTGTGGATGTGTAAATGGTAAAAGTGTATGTCCGTGTGGATGTGAAAATGGTAAAAGTGTATGTCCGTGTGGATGTGTAAATGGTAAAAGTCTATGTCTGTGTGGATGTGTAAATGGTAAAAGTGTATGTCTGTGTGGGTGTGTAAATGGCAAAAGTGTATGTCTGTGTGGGTGTGTAAATGGCAAAAGTCTATGTCTGGGTGGGTGTGTAAATGGTAAAAGTGTATGTCTATGTGGGTGTGTAAATGGTAGAAGTAAAGAGGAAATTGCTGCTGACGCCAAAGTGCTACAGATGTCGTTTCACAAGGTGTGCAGGAACGTCAGACCCTGGTACCCCAACTTCAAGAAAGAAACATACAAACCCAGTTGTTGCTGGCTGCATTTATATAATCGTATATATGAGGCAGAGGTGCTATTGGTGAAAGGTCCTTTACATAATCCCAGCGCAGCAGCTTCGAATCCTGGAGTGTTAATTTTGGCTGACACGTGTTCTTATTTCCTAGGTGCGACCTCTCCTCCACTTACGGAAAGTAATGGCAACCTACCGTACTCTCCCATTGCCAAAAAGCTTGTAACAGCCAAATATGTTGGTGGTTGGTTGTAAGAGACTACGTCCTGCAAAAGATATGCTATATATATATATATATATATATATATATATATATATATATATATATATATATATATATATATATATATATGTGTGTGTGTGTGTGTGCGTATGTGTGCGTATGTGTGTGTGTGTGTGCGTGTGTGCGTTTGTGTGCGTGCGTGCTTGTGTGTGGCTGGCAGTGTGTGCAGTATTTTGGAATGACTGTCATATTCTTGTTATTTGGATGGTTGCATATGTGTCTGTATTGTGTCTGTTTTTGAATGTTGAATGTTTGTTGTTGGAGATTATATTTAATCTGTCTCTTTTTACATGCACACCCCTTTTCGAAACACCGAGTCACAATTTCCACTAAAACAAGTTGAGCGTTCCAAATAACGGCAAATGCGTTCAATAACAATACATTCATATATGATTCAGTTGCCGCACCTATACAAAAACAAAATAAAACCAACGTAACTACCCGAAGTTCTTCGTTAAGGACAAATAGCAAGTGAAAAAAGACCTAACCAATCACAAAATCAGGACAGCAGATCGATATGACAACCAATACAAATGTGAGGCGGCAGTCATATTTTGTCAGAGTGTGGCTGAGAATGTGTGATGCCACTTAGGTATGCCACTTAGTACAGAGTAGTTAAACAAAAAATTATAACACATTAACCAATGAGCAGAACCACGAACACACACACACACTAAATGTACATTTATATCATGAAACACACATGTACACACTATAAACGTACATACACAGACATATACATCAATAAAAACACATAAAACGTCAAAATAATAAAAGCGAGACATAAAAAAATACTTGTGGAATAAATAAAAAAAGGGAGAAAGAGAGAAATGTGCTGGGAAGTCTATGTAGACGTATGTAATATATTCAGCCCATAAGGTTTCATGAATTCCAGAAGGAAGATTAAACTATTCATGAACTCAAAAGGGTGTTGATCATCAATGGAGTAAGGCACGATGCCAATGACTCTGATATCAACCTTGCAGTGGTATCTTGGAGCCCGGACATGCTCGCAAATACATCACACACGAAAACTGAGAACATATTGAAGACCAGCACAAGACACCGCGTATGAATAGACATTGGTTACAGCGAGGGGATACTATACATTTGGTATCTACCTCGGAAGTACGCTGTCGAGATCATTGACCATTGATGATGAAATAACTAATAGAATAGCAAAGGCAAGCACAGCTTTTGAATCGAAACGCTCAATAATGTGGGAACGTCGAGGAATCAGACAAACGATTCAGTTGAAGAAACGGTACAGCCATTATTTACATCCTCCTTCCTTTGCACGTGTGGGAACTGGCCTGTCTACGTGGGAAATGTCAGGAGGATGAACAGTTCCATGTGATTTGTCCGAGACGCATAATGCATATATTGTTGGCAGGATCCTATCACATTTAATGAAGTGCTATCAAGAGCCAACATACCAGATAGTAATGCATTGTTGGGCCCAAACAACAGCTGAGATGGGCTGGCTACCTTGCTCGAATGTCAAGGGAAAGGCTTCTTAAGAGGATCATGTACAGTGAACCGAGTGAAGGACAACGATTGCAGGGACGTCCAAAAACCGTTTCAATGACGGTCTGTCGGAGTAGGTTCAGTGTTGTCATATAGACATTAACACCTGGAAAAACCAGGCTCAAAATCGTGCAATCTGAAAGGGGCCCTGCCAGGGTATTTGTGCTCAGACAGCCCAGGATAGACGCACAATCAGAAAGTCTAATGCAGAGCGACTATCAGTGGCTGCTGCGGATTATGTTTCCCGTCGTGTCATTTAATTGGATGATGTTGGTAGTTCTCATCGGCTCAATCAGTTCCAAGCGCACCACACATGCTCATGGATGTAGTTTGACATGGGATGATGATAGTGATCTTCATGGGTTGATCAGTCACTAGAACACCACACATATTCAAGGATGCAGTTTGACATGGGATGATGATAGTGATCTTCATGTGTTGATCAGTCACTAGAACACCACACATGCTCAAGGATGCAGTTTGACATGGGATGATCAGTCACTAGCACACAACACATGCTCAAGGATGCAGTTTGACATGGGATGATCAGTCACTAGCACACCACACATGCTCAAGGATTCAGTTTGACATGGGATGATGATGCTGATCTTCATGGGATGATCAGTCACTAGCACACCACACATCTATATCACTGTTTATGTGAGTGAGTATGTATGTCCGTAACTGTATGTATTTAGGCGTGTATCTCTGGCTAGGTATGTGTGTCCGTATCTGTATGTATATAGGCGAGTGTCTCTGCCTAGGTATGTGTATGTGTGTCCGTATCTGTATGTATATAGGCGATTGTCTCTGCATAAGTATGTGTATGTGTGTCCGTATCTGTATGTATATAGGCGTGTCTCTGGCTAAGTATGTGTATGTGTATCTGTATCTGTGTGTAAATAGGCGTGTGTCTCTGGCCAACTATGGCTGTCGTCTCTGTCTCTTTCTTGCCAATTATATCCGCTTATTTTGTAGTTTGTTAGATGTTTACGTTTGTTCTTTGTTCCTGACGAAGGCCGTATGACTGTAACGTGTTTTATTGTCATTATCTGTTGCGACAAATGGGCCATTGAAGCATGAGTTTTAGCAACGTTTGACCTTCAGCGCCGCTGCAGCTTCTTTTTATGTTCACCTGCTAATTTAACTAAAATGACTACGTGTTATTGAAACGTGCGTGGCATTTCCAATTAGGAAGGCACAACTGAAAAACAACAACAATATAGCTGCTTCCGGTAAGTTAGCAATCATCAACTAGTTCCGTGTCAAACATATATATTAGATCTTGTAAATGAACATTGCTTCTCTGCATAGGTCAAACATACACACTCTCTTACCCGCCCCGCTCTCTTACCCACCCGCTCTATTGCACCCTCCACTCTCTTACACGCTCCGCTTTCTTACCCGCCCCACTCTCTTACACGCCCCACTCTCTTACCCGCCCCACTCTCTTACCCGCCCCACTCGCTTACCCGCCCCACTCGCTTACCCGCCCCACTCGCTTACCCGTCCCATTCTCTTACCCGTCCCACTCTCTTACCCGTCCCACTCTCTTACCCGCCACACTCTCTTACCCGCCCCACTCTCTTACCTGCCCCACTCTCTTACCCGACCTACTCTCTTACCCGTTCCACTCTCTTACCCACCCCACTCTCTTACCCGTCTCACTCTTTTATACGTCCGACTCTCTTACCCGCCCCGCTCTCTTACCCACCCCCTCTCTTACCCGCCCCACTCTCTTACACGCCCCACTCTCTTACCCGCCCCCACTCTCTTACCCCCCACTCTCTTACCCGCCCCACTCTCTTACCCGCCCCACTCTCTTACCCGTCCCACTCTCTTACCCGTCCCATTCTCTTACCCGTCTCACTCTTTTATACGTCCCACTCTCTTACCCGCCCCGCTCTCTTACCCGTCTCACTCTCTTTCCCGTCTCACTCTCTTACACGTCCCACTCTCTTACACGCCCCGCTCTGTTACCCGCCCCACTCTCTTACACGCCCCCACTCTCTTACCCGTCCCACTCTCTTACCGGCCCCAACTCTCTTATCCGCCCCACTCTCTTACACGCTCCGCTCTCTTACACGCCCCACTCTCTTACACGCCCCACTCTCTAACCCGCACCCACTCTCTTACACGCCCCACTCTCTTACACGCTCCACTCTCTTACACGCCCCACTCTCTTACCCGCCCCCACTCTCTTACCCGCCCCCTCTCTTACCCGCCCCACTCTCTTATCCGCCCATTCTCTCACACACTCCGCTGCTTTATACGCTGTGCTCTTTTACCTGCCTCACTCTCTTCCACGCTCTTCTCTATTACATACCCCACTCTACTACATATCTCACTCTTTTACATCCTCAACTCTATTACGTACTCCATTCCATTATAGACTCCATTCTGTTGCATACCTCGCTATTTTATATACCCAATTCAATTATATACTTCACTATATTACAGATTCCATCATATTACATACACCACTCTTTTACATACCCAACTCTATTATATACTTCACTCTACTACATACTCCTATATACTACATATTCCACTCTACCACATACACTACTCTGCCACATACTACACTCTACCCCATATTCCTCTCTACCACTAACTCCACTCTACCACATACTACACTCTACCACATACTACACTCTACCACATACTCCACTACCACATACACCCCTCTACCACATATTACACTCTATCACTAACTCCACTCTACCATATACACCACTATACCACATACCACACTCTACCACATACTCCACTCTATTACTTCTTCCACTCTATTACTTCTTCCACTCCACCTCCGAACCGGAAATACAAATATCCGACTGTCGTATATGAAACCGAACATGAGTCATTTCTAAAACAGCGTAAAATACCTTGGAACTGGTTAAATAAATATCACACTCGTTGCTCAAGATTGATACGTGATGCCTTAATAAGGGCTAATCTCATGCTGGCGTCTACGGCGCCATAGTTGTACACGGGACATGATATAGCCAAGGCACCATGTGTGTGGCTGAAAGTTGTGAGGCTCGACAAATTGAGGTAACAATTCCTTAAGTAATAACTACAGAAACGTCTGGCCCAACCGTTTGGACGTCTGACTTCTGATCACGACGTTTTGGTGCTCAAAAGCTCGATAAGACATAGTGGTGTTGTTTTTTTTAGGTAAAATAAAAACCTTCCCTGTACACTACGTGGTTACTGCAAGGCCTAGAAGTTTATAATTCTAGACCATTTAAATCCTTAAATAACATTTTGGTACCTGACATGAGGCACTTGTCTGCGTGCATATTAGAATTACAGGTTAGAGGCTACATATAACAGATTAGAGATTACAGATTCCAGACTATATCTGTGATAACGTATTACAGATTCCAGACTACATATAACAGATTACACATTACACACTACAATTTACAGACTACAAATTGCATATGGCAGACTACATACAGACTACAAATTGTAACTTACATATATCAGTTTACAGATTACAGACTGCAGATTATAGAGCACATATACGATGCAACAGATTGCAAACCCTACATTATAGAGCACATATTAGATGCAACAGATTGCAGACCATAGACTACATAACAAATATAGATTACAGACTGCAGATTATAGAGCACATATTAGATGCAACAGATTGCAGACCACAGACTACATACCAAATATATATTACAGATTACAGAATGCAGACTACATATTATAGACTATACATTACAGACAACAGTGTACATATTAGAGGCAACATATTGCAGACCATAGGCTACAGACCACAGATTACAGACTATAGATTGCAGATCATATTTTACAGATTACAGACTACATTTCACATATTACAGATTACAGACTGCATACTACATTCCACATATTACAGACTACCGATTGCAGATTAGGGATCACATATTACAGATTACAGACTACAAATCACATATTACAGATTACAGATTACAGACTACAAACCACATATTACAGACTACAGATTGCAGATTAGGGATCACATATTACAGATTACAGACCACAAATCACATATTACAGACTATAGATTGCAGATTATGGATCACATATTACAGATTACAGACTACAAACCACACATTACAGAGTATACAGATTGCAGATTAGGGATCACATATTACAGATTACAGACTACAAACCACACATTACAGACTACTACGGATTGCAGATTAGGGATCACATATTACATATTACAGACTACAAACCACATATTACAGACTACTACAGATTGCAGATTAGGGATCACATATTACAGACTACAGACCACACATTATAGGCAACAGATTACAGACAGGGATAACAATTTTCAAGTGAAACTCAAGATTTGAAACAAGCATCTTGACAGTCCCTTAGATAACCTGAACTATGGATACAATACCACGCATCATCTACCAATCGGCACACGGACAACACAACATTTGAGTGTATTAGTCAGATTACATGAACTATGGATACAATACGAAGCATCATCTACCAATGGGGACACGGATAACACAACATTTGAGTGGACTAGTGAGATAACCTGAACTATGGATACAATACCACGTATCATCTACCAATGGGGACACGGATAACACAACATGTGAGTGGACTAGTGAGATAACCTGAACTATGGATACAATACCACGTATCATCTACCAATGGGGACACGGATAACACAACATGTGAGTGGACTAGTGAGATAACCTGAACTATGGATACAATACCACGTATCATCTACCAATGGGGACACGGATGACACAACATTTGAGTGTATTAGTCAGATTACAAACCAAATTAACGAACGTGTTCACGTTCCTCAATAAATTATCGCATCAATCACTTGCCATTGATTTCTGTTTGATATTGTCTTTGTGAATTGCGTTAATGAGGCTCTATTGCTTTTGTATTTTTCAGGATCAAATGTTCCTCGGTCTGTCTGCTTATATGTTCGTCGCTATGTTTAAATCATCTTGTACATGATTGGTTATATGTTTGGCAACTATCTGGGAATAGTTTGCATTGATCTCTTCTTGATCTCCGTAATCTTCGTCTGAAGCGATAATTCTATTCACCATTCCTCGGGTCTGTGATTATTAATAGTTCTGTCCATCTGATATGACGTATGCAAAAGAGACATATGTTGCAGAAAGTGACAATATTCATATGCTGTATTTAGTCTTCTTTTTCTTCTCGCCCGTCAGGAGATTTTTTTATTACCTCCATCCCTTGTTTAGTTCTCTGGATAAAGGTATCTGTAGCTGAGAGTTCTTCGAGGCTTCCAAACAGCTTTGTGTGGAGGATCATATCCGTGGGCCAGTATTCAGTACGCATTTGGCAAAGCATATAACAGTCTTGTATGTTATCTTCGTATGTCTGTGCTGCTTGTTTGCATGTACACATGGGAGATTGAACCAATTTTAGTCTGTGTAAGTGGCTATTTCATCTGTTACGTCAATTCCCGTGTGGAACAGGATCACATGCTCGGCTCGATCAAAGCAGTGATAGTTGTCTCTTGTTTTGTCGACTTGGACAAGGGTCTGCTTTTGTCGGAAGATGATTGTTTGTTCGTTTTGTTCTAATGTTGCTCCTTGATTTGCTAATCTGTCAGCTCTTTCATTTCCTGGTATGCCACAGTGTATCCGTGGTAGCATTACCCTACTCTTGGCTTTTAGTTCGCCCAATGCTTTCCGAAGTTCTGACAGTTTATCACTCTAGGAGGATTGTAGAACTGATATTGTATCCGTAAGTATGATGTTTGGTCGGGGTTCGATTTCGAGCTGCAACGGTCGGTTAATGATGTCAATTTTTTTCCAGAGTTCCCTGGGCTCATCGCTGGAGCTACGGAGTTCGTGCTTTGTGCGATGCTCTCGACAGATGGGGTACCAATCTGCCGAGAGAGACCGAGCTAAAATGGGGAAAAAACACGAGGCAATGAAGTCGAACCCCCCGCTTAAAAGTTTTTTTGTTTTTTTGTCTTATGATGTTCACAAGCTACAAATTAGGAATGGTTGTGCACTGCTGTTCATAAGTCTAATCTTGTTCTGTGAAAATGGATTAAAACACATCTAACTTTATCCCTCTCATTAGCATCCCACAAATATGACGTTATTAATCACGACATTAACATCCCACAAATACGACGTTATTACTCACAACATTAGCATCCCACAAATACGACGTTATTACTCACAACATTAGCATCCCACAAATACTACGTTATCCCTCACGACATTAACATCCCACAAATGTGACGTTATTACTTACGACATTAGCATCTAAAAAAAAAACTGACGTTTTTAATAACAACATTAGCATCACACAAATCTAAATTTTATTAATTGCGACATCATCCTCCCATTCATTTGACGTTATTACTAACGATATTAGCATCCCACAAATCTAACTTTATTAATCAAGACATTATCAGCTCAGTTCAATATTGCTAACGTTTCTCTCCAAATAGATAAATCGGTGAACTTCTTCAATTATCTTAACTGTCAGCAGAAATCTATAACGGCCGAATATTTGCCTCCAAGGAAAGTGGACATCCTAGGTGAAGTGGGCAGACCTTGTTCGGGAAATTCTGAAGAAACGCGATACGGACGCAGTCTTAACAGCGCATCTCACGCAAGAACGACAGCTGGTACTTCATGTAAATGGGAAAACGACTTGACTTCGTCTCTTCCAACTACTACTGGTGAGTAGGCATGTTGTACTAACCTTCCTAATGGTGTGTAGGCATGTTGTTCTAAACTATCTACTGATGCGTAGGCGTGTTGTTCTAGCCTATCTTCTGGTGAATAGGCATGTTGTTCTAGCCTACTGCTTGTGTGCAGACATTTATTTATTTATTTATTTTATTTTTTATGTTTATTTTATTTTTATTTTATTATTTTTTTTGGGGGGGGAGGGGGAAGGGGGGGTTGCGTTTGTCTTATTTCTCTAATCCACAAGGCGGTGTTTTTTATTTTGCTCCTGTCGGCCCAGTGTATCCGACTTCAGCATGCATTGTATGTAAGGGTCTGTTTCCACCTGCATTTTCTAATGGTTTGCTGCTCCGGGGTAACGCCCGGTGCTGTGATGGGGATCAAACCCATCACCTTAAAGTTGTGAGCCGTGCCTCTTAACCATTAGCCCACGCCGCCCCCTCTAGTGTTTGTGTCTATTAAGATAAGACCCGCATATCAGTTAACCACCCTCCGTAAGCACGTGTCCCAAGGCAGCGGAGTATTAAGCTGCTCGAGCCTAGCCCGCTAAGCAGGAAATCTTTCTCCCGGCTACATCCAGGTTATACCATAGTAGGGACCAGCACAGAGGCTTCTGCTCATGTAGAAGTACAGGTCGACTAAGAACTAAAAACTAAGAATACAACATGAAGAAAAATAAGAAGAAATATAAGAAGACGACGGTGGGAGAGAATAAGAAAAAAGAAGGCTACGACGACGAAAAAAAATCAACATGATGATGATAAGACGACGAAGAGAAGTAGAAAAAAATGCAGAAGAAGAAGAAGAAGAAGAAGAAGAAGAAGAAGAAGAAGAAGAAGAAGTAGAAAAAAAAGTAGAAAAATAACTATTATTTAACAGTTATTAATGTTCCTAACTTACGTATACACATTTTCAACAATTAAATCAAATGAATGCGCTGAGCGTTCAAATAATGTGGAATTTATAACCAAATGGATTCAATCACTGTGATGTGCTGCTTTTCATAATGAGAAAAAGGCAATAACTGAAATATCTTGGTATTTGTGTACATAAAAAAGTTGCTAGAAACAGACCAAAAATATTCCAAATCGAATGCTCTTAATTGAATACACAACTCTCTTAAAACGTGCATATTTAAGTTAAACAATATGGAAACAGACATATCTGGAAAAATGCACACATGGAAATATGTATACTTGAAACTTCTTGTATCTGAAAATATATTTACCTGGAAATACAAATGTACAGTACAGTACACATGTCTCGAAATACACCACTTTTCAAGTACACGAACTTAAAAATATTTATATTTAAGTATATTGAAATAGTACACTGTTGAAAATATGCGCACATTTAAAATATACATACGAATACTTGAAAGTATATATTTTAGACACATTGTAAATTTGAAAAAAACAACTTGAAAAGAAATTATTTTTGAAAACGTATATTGGAAAAACAAAATACCAATGGTATATATATATATATATATATATATATATATATATATATATATATATATATATATATATATATATATATATATATATATATTAAAGCAGAGAACACATTGTTTTAACTCAAGTATCTAAAAAGGCATCTGTTTGTACTTGACAATTACAAAAATGTAGTGCATAAATTTAATTCTTGAAAAATAAAAGTAAAACAAATTTGAATAGAAGGAATTAATCGTTTTTCCAAGGAAGTAAGTCAACTTAATTTAAGGAGAAAAATTCAAAGTATGTGGAAGAAAGAAAATAAATATGCTTAAAAAAATTAATTAAATATATTTGAAATACAAGTAGGCAAAAACAAGACATTTAACTATTTTAGAAATAAGTAATATAAACATATTTTGAAAATATACGTACATGGAAACAAGAAAATAAACATAATTTATAGACAAGAAATAAACATAATTTGGAGACACGAAAAAAAACATACTTGAAAACACGCGTACGCAGAAACAGAAAAGGAAACATAATTTGGAGACAATGAAATAAAACTTTAAAATATACGTACCTAGAAACAGAAAATAATACATAGTTTGGAGACAAGAAAATATATATATACTCTATAATACTCGTACACTGCAGCTGAAAAGGAAACATAATTTGGAGACCAAAAATAAATTAAACTTAAAAATATACGACTTAGAAACAGAAAATAAAAAAATTTGGAGACAAGAAAATAAATAGGCTTAGAAAGTCAACATAAATTGAAGTAAAAAATGAAAAAACGTGTAACTAGAAACAAAAGAACATATATAATTAGATAACAGACAAGGAAATAAACATAATTAGCAATCCACGTACTTGGAAGTAGTAAGCTTGTCGCATTATCCATGTCACGTCAGAGAACGTAAGAACAGAAATAATGTTCATCACATGAAGACTTCACAGGATAATACACAGACAAGCTGATGACCGTATCAATAATTATTATTCTATCCTGGTATGTTGTCCAGACGTTTGAAAATTCCAAGACAATAGAATGTATCAACCCCGTGTTATTTCAACGAAGGATATAACAAAAAAATGCAAAATAAAAAATAAAAATATCATGCTGACCAGCTTTAGCGCGTGCGACGGGGCGGCTTCATTTGGCTCTCTTCACAATCTGACGGAATCTCGGTTCTACCGCAGGTCTGCACTCTCGTTTACTGTGAGGAATCGGCGTCCATCTCCACGGAGGTGCCTGGCAGATATTTGGAGGAGTTATGGAATAAAGAGACGGGATTATGTTACGTTCTGGGCTTCTGTCTCCTTCTCTATACTTAGTCATCTTAATGAACATCATTAGTATTCTTGACTGATCTTTATTGATATGGAAACAATCTACTTTCTTATTTCATGTCTCAACCAGTTTTTTGCTTTAACGTTGGTGTAGAGAGCTGTTATGTTGCTTGTTATGTGTGCATAGGAGGGCAAATCGCAAATTTACCATAATACGTGTTATTACCAGAATATTCCATATTACGGTTAATACTTTACCCGAGTGGTCTGCCGGGGTCTTTGTGTATGACAAGGACAAGAATAGTAACACTGCCTCACAGAGAGATTGTCTTAAGAGGCGAGTAGCTGTGTGACATGGCATAACACCGGACATGGTTAGGTGGTTTGTGTAGATCAGCATAGATGGCGCCTAACATACTACGCGTCTACTTTGCTCTAGTGTTTGAGTCTATTAAGATGGACTCGCACATTAGTTAACCACCCTCCGTAAGCGCTTGTCCCAACGCAGCGGAGTATTACGTTGCTCGAGCCTAGACCGCTAGGCAGGAAACCCTTCTCCCGGCTATATCCAGTTCGTACAAGAGCTGGGACATGTACATGGGCATCTGCTCCTGTACAAGTACAGGTCGACTGAAAACTAATAACGGTTAATATGTGTACTTCGTGAATGTTCCTGGAAGCTACTCGTGTTGAGTTGTTACACTCTCAAGGCTCTTCATGGGTCATATTTATCAGAGAACGACATGAACGGGACGTGTGGTTTTGGTCAGCACGTTAGTGGAACTCTCCAACACATATTATGGATAAAGTGTATGCTGGTGGGAGAGTTCTGTGATTGGCCAACAAGTTTGCTAAGGGAACAGATGTTATTTGAGGGATACTTCTTCTTCTTCTTCTTCGTACGCTGTCAAACGTCAACCTGTATTTTTTCAAAAAAATCAGCGGTCATCACAGGCTGTCGACACAGGGCCATAGAGCTTGTCTAGTGTTGCCACTGGTGATGGCCACATGTGCTTTCTCTGGTCCTCGTATGTGGGGCAGTTTTGCACCAGATGTTCAGCGGTCATTTTCCCGGTACCACAAGTGCATTCGTCAGTGCCACCTATCTTCAGTTTATTGAATAGGTACCCAATTCAATAAATTGAAGATAGGGGGCACTGCATAATGCTGGTTGTGGTAGTCTTGCACCTTCTTTTGCCAATCTGTCTGCCTCTTCGTTGCCTTGGATGTTACAGTGGGATGGAACCCACTGTACCACTACTTTTTTTGGTGTGGTTATTTAAAAGAAAAAGTGTATTGCCTAGAGCGAGGGACGAGACAGATGGCCATATTAATGAAGTTAATAGTTGTTTCATTGATAAACTGTATAGTGACGAGAGAGGCGTATGCCAGGCCGAGATGTTTATAAGGAAAATATAAATAACTATATGAGGTATTAACTAGGTGAGGTGAGTATCTGAGATGGATCGTTATGTTTTGGAGCAATTTGTACGTGATTATTTGACGGATAAAATAAATGAACATAATATATGTGTGAGAGAAAAGTTCAAGCATTTTGAGGAAATATCTGTTTTTTTTAGCAATAGATCGTATAGAGACGAAGTATTCCTGACATAAACTGTAATATTTTGAGGTAAATAGATGTGGTTATTTGAGAGCGAACGATGAGGAAAGAAAACTGCCACGAACAATGTCAACTGGTGCATTCTTCTTTATTATGTTATAATATATTCTGTTTTTTAATGTTATGTCATTCTACAGCTGGGGTCTGCACAGGGACATCTGCCCCTGTAGGTTGACTAAGACAAATACATCCAGCTCCTTCTACAGCTGGGGTCTGCACAGGGACATCTGCCCCTGTAGGTTGACTAAGACAAATACATCCAGCTCATTCTACAGCTGGGGTCTGTACAGGGACATCTGCCCCTGTAGGTTGACTAAGACAAATACATCCAGCTCGTTCCACAGCTGGGGTTTGCACAGAGACATCTGCCCCAGTAGGTTGACTAAGACAAAGCATTTCCTTTTTAGAGAGTCTCTCTCATCACAGCCGCCCTGTAATTATCTCGATCTTTAGCCAGATTTTCAGAGACCGTTATCTTTTGAACATGTTTCATGTCATTCTTCTCCTTGGTCTGGCTCTGCTTCGTTTTCCTGATACCATGTCTTTCAGCATAGTTTTTTTCTTCAGATTATTGTGACTTTTGATGTGCCCAATGTATTTCCTTGTAGTAATGCTGTCTGTCAGTCAATTTTAACAAATAACCAGCTCTTTTAAGAGTTCTGTGTTTTTCTATTTCACTGTCTATGTTATTCTGAAAACTTTCTTATAACCTTTTATCTAAAAAGATTCAAGTTTTGCCCTTAGTGTTTGTGTAATTGTTCATGTTTGCCATCGGTGGGCAGCCACATGAAAGGCGCATTTTCTCAGAATTGTTGATTGTATTGTTTTGTTCGCATTCTTAGAATATATAATAGAAATACGTAACAAGCATTAAGTCCAATAGTAACAACAGTTAAACAGTTACTGTCATTAGGAAATAATTGTCAAGTCAATTTAAATGCTCTTTGATTGCAACAATGTATGTGAAAGTTCGTGGAGTTTTTCCAAAGAGTATGTCCAAATAAAAAGTTCTTTAAGCAAAAACGTTCAAGATTCCATGGTTTATTCCTTAAGTAAGGGTGATACTAACAAGCTAATACCAGAGCGCTGAGATGTGTGCTCTCGTGCAGCAAGTTCAGATTCATTGTCTGGTGCGCCCCGCTGAGACTCACGCTCTCGTGCGGTCCGCGAGACTCACGCTCTTGTGCGCCCCGCTGAGAATCACGCTATTGTGCGCCCCGCTGAGACTCACGCTCTTGTGCGCCCCGCTGAGACTCACGCTCTTGTGCGCCCCGCTGAGACTCACGCTCTTGTGCGCCCCGCTGAGACTCACGCTCTTGTGCGCCCCGCTGATTCTCACGCTCTTGTTCGCCCTGCTGAGACTCACGCTTTTGTGCGCCCCGTTGAGGCTCATGCTCTTGTGCGCCCCGCTGAGACTCACGCTCTTGTGCGCCCCGCTGAGACTCACGCTCTTTTGCGCCTCGCTGAGACTCACACTCTTGTGCGCCCCGCTGAGACTCACGCTCTTGTGCAGCCCGCTGAGACTCACGCTCTTGTGCGCCCCGCTGAGACTCACGCTCTTGTGCGCCCCGCTGAGACTCACGCTCTTGTGCAGCCCGCTGAGACTCACGCTCTCGTGCAACCCGCTGAGATTCACGCTTTGTGAATCACGATTTGTGCTTTCGACTGATGCTGTATTTGTCTGATTCACGTTGTCGTCGTCCTATCACTGTATCTTCTAAAGTCTCGCTTGCTCGTTGTCATGGATAAGATCGCGTATTCCTTTAGGCGTTTGCAGCTTGGAATGCAGCCATCACGTCATTTTACGCTATAATAATAAGTCAGCAATACTAAAACTTTAATTATAACTGTAGAATTTGAATGAAACGAAACTCAGAACAGATATCTTTTATTCATATAAAACTGTATATAAACAATCAGAAACCACATGGGTGAATTTAATTAGAAAATAAGTGAAAATGCTTAAGACATGCAATATACGAACTGAAAAGAAATATTACATCTGTGTTGCACATTTCGCAGAATCAAAATATACGAAAAAATATTGATAAAACAAATACTCGGTGTATAAAGATTCAATTCCGAGAATGAGATAACAAATTCACCTTATTTCATTTTAAATTACGTTTTAGAAGTCAATCAAAATTAAAATTCCAATTTGGAAATTGCAACTGAGAAAGATTTATTTTTAAGGGTAGCCGGACTTGAACAATATCAGGATTTCTAAACTTTTCTGCTACAGTCCTCCGCTTTTTCATTTAATATATGGTGGGTAAGAGAAATGTTTCTGGATTTGTTGCACTGATATGTTTAAGGTGTACAAATGGTACTGCGGCCGACTGACAAACGATTAGAATTAGGGTTATTGATTATCGATATTTTCATTATTTTACGTGATCAATCCTTGGTTTGAGCGTATCATCTTTATTGATACGCCCTGTGGGTTTCATCGAAGCCAGCTTACCGTCTATTTGATTTCCACGAATCTTATTATTACCAGACAATAAGTCTACGTGTAAGCGCCCCGCCCCCTCTCATTGTGCGAGTTCTTAATGTTCACCATCTACTGATGCCGCATCTATTATGCAGTACTCTAATGTAATAATGAGTAAACCCTATAAATGGACATCTTGTGCTATCCCCAGTTGTCTTGACTACCACCTGATTCCAGTGGATCAAGGTAGTTCAGGACGATAGAGTGCGGTTGAAGATAGCGCACACTCTTCGCCACTGTAATCGAAATAAAGCACAAGTAACAGTGGCAGGCCTCGGGAGTAGCGGTGTAAGACCTCAGGAGTGGCGGTGTCAGACCTCAGGAGTAGCGGTGTCAGACCTCAGGAGTGGCGGTGTCAGACCTCAGGAGTAGCGGTGTCAGACCTCAGGAGTGGCGGTGTCAGACCTCAGGAGTAGCGGTGTCAGACCTCAGGAGTGGCGGTGTCAGATCTCAGAAGTAGCGGTGTCAGACCTCAGGAGTGGCGGTGTCAGACCTCAGGAGTAGCGGTGTCTGACCTCAGGAGTAACGATGTCAGACCTCAGGAGTAGCGGTATCAGACCTCAGGAGTAGCGATGTCAGACCTCAGAGGATTCGTAAAATCGCTGTACCACTATGATGTCGACATATATGCTTCCAATAGGCAACTACTAGTTTTAACCTATTGTTCTCCACATATTTTATCCTAGTGTTCTTCACATGTTTTATCCTATTGCACTCCACAAATTTTATCCTAGTGTCTCCACATATTTTATCCTAGTATCCTCCACATGTTTTATCCTAGTGTGGTCCACATGTTTTATCATATTGCTCTCCATTCATAGTGTCTCCACATGTTTTATTCTAGTGCCCTTCACATGTTTTATCTTAGTGTCCTCCAAATATTTTATCCTATTTCTTTCCAGATACTTTATCCTAGTGTCCTCCGTATGTATTATCCTATTGCTCTCCACATCTTAGTGTCTTCACATGTTTTATTCTATTGCTCTCTACATATTTTATCCTAGTGTCTGCACATGTTTTATCCTAGTTTCCTCCACTTTTTTTATCCAATTGCTCTCCACATATTTTATCCTAGTGCCCTCTACGTGTTTTATCCTATTGCTCTCCACATCCTAGTGTCCTCCACGTGTTTTATTCTAGTGTCCTCCACATATTGTATCCTAGTGTCCTCCACATGTTTTATCCTATTGCTCTACACATATGTTATCCTAGTGTCTCCTCATGTTTTATCCTATTGCTCTCCACATATTTTATCCTAGTGTCCTCCACATGTTTTATTCTAATGCTCTCCACATCCTAGTGTCTCCACATGTTTTATCCTATTGCTCTCCACATCCTAGTGTCTCCACATGTTTTATCCTATTGCTCTCCACATCCTAGTGTCTTCACGTGTTTTATCATATTGCTCTCCACATCCTAGTCCTAGTGTCTCCACATGTTTTATCCTATTGCTCTCCACATCCTACTGCTCTCCACATACTAGTGTCTCAACATGTTTTATCCTATTGCTCTCCACATTATTTTATCCTAGTGTCTCCACAAGTTTTATCCTAGTGTCCTCCACATGTTTTATCCTATTGCTCTCCACATATTTTATCCTAGTGTCTTCCACATGTTTAATCCAGTTGCTCTCCACATATTTTATCCTAGTGCCCTCTACATGCTTTATTCTATTGCTCTCGACATATTTTATCCTAGTGTCTTCACATGTTTTATCCTAGTGTCCTCCACAGGTTTTATCCTATTGCTCTCCACATATTTTATCCTAGTGTCCTCCACATGTTTTATGCTATTGTTCTCCACATTATTTATCCTTTTCCTCTCCTCATCCTAGTGTCTCCACATGTTTTATCCTATTGCTCTCCACATATCTTATCCTAGTGTCTCCACATGTTTTATCCTAGTGTCCTCCACATGTTTTATCCTATTGTTCTCCACATTATTTATCCTTTTGCTCTCTACATATTTTATCCTATTGGTATCCACATATTTTATCATATTACTCTCAACATATTTTATCCTATTGCTCTCCACATATTTTATCCTATTGATCTCCACAAATTTTATCCTATTGGTCTCCACATATTTTATCCTATTGCTCTCCACATATTTTATCCTATTGTTCTCCACATATTTATCCTATTGTTCTCCACATTATTTATCCTATTGCTCTCCACATCGCAGTCGTTAAGCATACTCTTTCCATTTCCAACTGCCAACGGATTTTTAACGTGCTCGACACTGACTCGGGAGTCAGCTCTCACTACCTAGAGACCACTGAGTCCCCCACCCGAGGCGGACACCTTACCTCGAGACCACTGAGTCCCCCACCCGAGGCGGACACTTTACCTCGAGTCCACTGAGTCCCCTACCCGAGGCGGACACTTTACCTGGAGACCACTTAGTCCCCTACCCGAGACGGACACTTTACCTTGAGACCACTGAGTCCACCACCCGAGGTGGACACCTTACCTCGAGACCACTGAGTCCCCTACCCGAGGCGAACACTTTACCTCGAGACCACTGATTCCCTCACCCGAGACGGGCATCTTACCTCGAGACCACTGAGTCCCTCACCCGAGACGGACATCTTATCTCGAGACCACTGAGTTCCCTACCCGAGGTGGACTTCTTACATCGAGACCACTGAGTCCCCTACCCGAGACGGACACCTTAATTCGAGCCCACTGAGTCCCCTACCCGAGACGGACACCTTACCTCGAGACCACTGAGTCCCCTACCCGAGACGGACACTTTACCTGGAGACCACTGAGTCCCCTACCCGATGCGGACACCTTACCTCGAGCCCACTGAGTCCCCCACCCGAGGCGAACACTTAACCTCGAAACCACTGATTCCCTCACCCGAGACGGACATCTTACCTCGAAACCACTGATTCCCTCACCCGAGACGGACATCTTATCTCGAGACCACTGAGTCCCCTACCAGAGGCGGACTTATTACATCGAGACCACTGAGTCCCCTACCCGAGGCGGACACTTTACCTCGAGACCACTGAGTCCCCTACCCGAGGCGAACACTTTACCTCGAAACCACTGATTCCCTCACCCGAGACGGACATCTTATCTCGAGACCACTGAGTCCCCTACCAGAGGCGGACTTATTACATCGAGACCACTGAGTCCCCTACCCGAGACGGACACCTTACCTCGAGACTACTGAGTCCCCTACCCGAGACGGACACTTTACCTTGAGACCACTGAGTCCACCACCCGAGGCGGACATCTTACCTCGAGACCACTGAGTCCCCTACCCGAGACGGACACTTCACCTCGAGACCAATGAGTCCCCTATCCGAGACGGACACCTTAACTCGAGACCACTGAGTTCCCACTGAGTAACACCAGAAGAGTAACATTGTTAAATCACATAAACTACTCTTTGCAGACGACAAAAGTCAAATGTAATGCGATGAAGATAGACAACAAAATATTTCGAATGGGTGCGTTTTGTACAGTCTGTGATAGATCAAACATGAAAATGAGCACAATGAAGACAGAATGTGAGAAATAGCAAACGTTTAGGGCCACTAAACGCAAGTGTTAACAATACGAAACTTTAGCAGGCCAAATCATGTTGACAGAAAATAAAACGATTGACAGAGAAATGGAAGGTAAGATGTCAGAAAGTCTCCGTTATGACATATCAACTGTCCCCACTGCTTAATCAAACAAACATTAGCTTGGTTACAAATCAACAAGTGATATACAGTAAACGTATGGAAATTATGTACTAGAAATGTCAAACTTCGTCCTTTTGGAAGACCTAAAATTTTAGGTGGAGGGAGAGGGGGAATAACAAAGCGTGAAATGAAATTTCTAAGAAAGGTCGTTGGTGTTCCCAGCAGAGATAAAATAATAAAATGACATTAGAAATATGGTGAGAAGACTACCCCTTGCGCATTTCAAAACAACAATGATGATAGTCAGTCATCTAGGAGAATACAACCTGGTGAAGTACCCCAGTACGATTGCAATGTAATGGATATGGCTATAAAGCATAAGGAAGGTTGCAGATAAATTGATGAAGCAATACAAGATAACAGCAATACTACAACAACATGGGCTTATAACACGGTCTTATGACAACACAAGCTTAGAACAACATGAGCTTACAACAGGAGCTTGCAACATGGGCTTACAACATGGGCATACAACATGGGCTTACAACACGGTCTTTTGACAACACAAGCTTAGAACAACATGAGCTTACAACACGGTCTTATGACAGCACAAGCTTAGAACAACGTGAGCTTACAACAGGAGCTTGCAACATGGGCTTACAACATGGGCATACAACATGGGTTCACAACACAGGCTTACAAAAACATCGGCTTACAAAAAATGGGCTTACAACAATATGGGCTTACAAGAACATGGGCTTACAACATGAGCTAACAACAATATGGGCTTACAACAACATGGGCTTACAACAACATGAGCTTACAACAACATGGGCTTACAACAACATGAGCTTACAACAATATGGACTTACAACTATACAGGCTTACTACAAAATGGTTCATTCCTCTAACATTCTACAGCAAAATCAATGATCTGCCCTCTTCACTGACAACTCTCCACCGCCAAGGACGTCTCCAACTGGTAATTCAATTCCGTTTCTAAATTCACTTTTTCTCTTCTGACCATCGCCATATAGGCTATCTATTAAATGTTCTGTAAATTTCGTTATACAGCGCTTGTATTACAAGTCAGCGTGCCCGATCAGATCCTGCACTTTTTTAATCTGACTTCCGAATGTCAAAAATAGTTTCCTGTGATGTTTTCAAGGCTCTTCGTATAGTTCTCTTGATTAATTTCCGATTTTTTTATTTTTTTCATTTTTAGTGGGTGGGAAAAAAAAAGGGGGGGGGGGGGGGGTAACCCGTTGATAGATTACTTTGAGTTTGTGAAATGTGACGTGGAAGAAGATGACATCAAACGTCACTTCTACCACCATTTCTAAGAAATGAGGTGTACGTACTTCAGGGAAACTAGCAAGTTACTTAAAATGACCATTTCTGCCAACATCGATATGATATCTCGAGAAAGAACTTCACATCTGTCGTCACACAGTTTAATGGACAAGATAATCAAATCCATTGTGGACTTCAAAGTTTCAGCATCCGATCCTGTGCATCAGATGGTAGACAGATTGTACACGAGAACTGCTTAATCTCATCAAATCTCCTTTAAATTCTGGTGTATATCACTTTCATACCATATGCCTGTGTTAAATATGTATTTTTCCTTTTTCTATTTTCTTCGATACATAACTATAAAATAATAATCTACCTATTTCACAATACCAAGGCACCCGCTTCAATTCACGCGCTTGTCCAGTTTGGCAGACATGGTTTTTGTTCGCTCCTCCGTGTACGTAAAATAATGGCAACCTACCGTACTGCACACCTGACAAGAAACTTATAAAAGACAAAAAGGTTGGCCACTATAACTAGCGACATTCTGCAAAGGACGTGCAACTTATTTAATAAAATAATTCTTGCACTGGGGATTTGATTGGCTGGTCGAATCACGTGAGATCATTCATACATGGGTTACCAAATGAGGCGCTGTACTGAACAATTATGTGTGTTTAAAACAAAATGGCACCAGGCGCAGTTTGTTTTAAATCTAAACTACGTATTGAGCAAGTTGCGACAGATGGAACACCGCTCCGGTGTGTACAGACGAGATGAGAGAGACAGGGAGGGGGGGGGGGGTTGACTGGAAGAGAATTGGTGATCGGGTTGGAGGTAGGATGAGATGGGCGGATTGAGGAGAAGGTGAGCCGGTTGGAGGAAGGAGGAGATGAGCGGATTGAGGAGAAGGTGAGCGGGTTGGAGGTAGGAGGAGATGGGCGGATTGAGGAGAAGAGGAGAAGGTGAGCGAGTTGGAGGTAGGAGGAGATGGGCGGATTGGGGAGAAGATGAGCGGGTTTGAGGTAGGAGGAGATGGGCGGATTGAGGAGAAGATGAGCTGATTGAAGTGAAGAGGAGATGGCCAGGATGATTGACCGGTAAAGGAAGAAGAGACGGGTGGATTGAGAGGGTGTGGCGTGGGGTTTATGGTAGAGATTGGAGGGTTGAAGAGGGAGAAAAAGTGCAAAGGGGATATGAAGCATGGGAGGGATGCGGGAAAGTGGAGAATCTTTACTTGCTAATCTGCTGTTGTTTCTTTCAAATGGTATAGTTCGACTGGCGAACTGCTGGATCAGTTGTATATTTAATAATGATGATCTTTTTGCATAGTTGGACAGGTCCTAATGTCTGTGACCGTCAGTCACAGTTCTCTAGCAGCAAGTGGCTCAGCGGCTTGAGTACAGGTCTTCTCGCCAAAGAGGCACAGGCTCAAATTTTCAGTACAGAAAAACTGAGGAAATAGAGAGGTGAGAAAGACAGCGAGAGAAAGAGACGGAGAGAGAGGGGAAGTTAGAGAAGTGTGAGAAAGGAGGAGGAGAGAAAGTTGGATAGTGAGGGATGAGTAAAAAAAGAAGAGTGAAAGGCGAGAGAGAGGGGAGAGATGCGATAGAGAAAAGGGAGGGAGAGAGAGAAGGAAGAGATGAACAAGTGATCAGATTAAATGAGAGGTGAAAGAAAGGTAGTAACGGCAGAATTAGGGATAAAGCGATAAAGTTTTGAAGAGACGGGGAGTGAGAGGGTGAGAAGCAAGGAGAGCTGACGAAGAGATGATGAGAGTAGAGGAAAATTTGAGGCAAAGAGAGGGGTCAGAGGGTCAGATAAAGGGAGGGATACGAAGAGGGAGGGATAAAGCTTGAGTTGGAGAGAGTGGGGAGAGAAGGCAGAGAAAGGGGAAGAGATTGAGAGGGGAGGGGTAGTTTGGGAGAGAGGCGGAGAGACGGGAAGATATCGAGAGAGCGGAGAAGGCAGAGAAGGGAGAGAACGAGGGGAGTGGAAAGAGAGGTAAGAGAAGAAGGGCTAAAAGAGAAAGCGAGAGAAAGTATAAATGTGATTACAAGAACCGAAAGTAAAGGCGATCCAACTGTGTCGATAATTTTTACGATTTCAGAAACTGTTCTGTGGTGGACCGAGATACGAACCCCAACACTGAGAGCCTGCCAGCAATCCTAACTCTCAACAACAACACTCGAACAGCAACCCTAACCCTCAACCCCCAACCCTAAAACCAGCCCTAACCCTCAATCCCAATTTTCAACACCAACCCAAATCCTCAACCCCCAACTCTGACATCAACCCTAACCCTCAGCCATCAACACTCAACCTCCAACAATCGCAACACTCAACCACGAACCCTAACAGCAACCCTAACCTTAACCCTAAAACCAACCCTAAAACCAACCCTAACACCGACCCTAATCTTAAACCCTAACGCCAACCCTAATACCAAACCTAACACCAACAATAACACCAACCCTAACCTTCAACCCTAACACCAGCCATAACACAGACCCTAACCTTCAACCCTAAGACTAACCCTAATCTTCAACCCTAACACCGACCCTAACACCAACCCTAACCTTCAACCCTAAGACTAACCCTAGCCTTCAACTCTAAACACCAATCTAACACCAACCCTAACCTTCAACCTAACATCAACCCTAACACCAACCCAACACCAACACTAACATTGACCCTAACCTTCAACCCTAAGACCAACTCAAACCTTCAACCCTAACACCAACCCTAACACCAACCCAACACCAACACTAACATTGACCCTAACATTCAACCCTAAGACCAACTCAAACCTTCAACCCTAACACCAACCCTAACACCAACCCAACACCAACACTAACATTGACCCTAACCTTCAACCCTAAGACCAACTCAAACCTTCAACCCTAACACCAACCCAACACCAACACTAACATTGACCCTAACATTCAACCCTAAGACCAACTCAAACCTTCAACCCTAACACCAACCCTAACACCAACCCAACACCAACACTAACATTGACCCTAACCTTCAACCCTAAGAGCAACTCAAACCTTCAACCCTAACACCAACCCAACACCAACACTAACATTGACCCTAACATTCAACCCTAAGACCAACTCAAACCTTCAACCCTAACACCAACCATAACACCAACCCAACACCAACACTAACATTGACCCTAACCTTCAACCCTAAGACCAACTCAAACCTTCAATCCTAACACCAACCCAACACCAACACTAACATTGACCCTAACCTTCAACCCTAAGACCAACTCAAACCTTCAACCCTAACACCAACACTAACATTGACCCTAACATTCAACCCTAAGACCAACTCAAACCTTTAACCCTAACACCAACCCTAACACCAACCATAACCTTCAACCCTAACCGGCAGGGAGGCGTTCTCAACCTGATGCTCGCGACCACCATGGTTTTCTTTTTAATGACACCTGGTACTCGCGTCATGCAGGTAAAAAAATTGCTAGAGAGGACCAACGCTTGTGAGGCCCGTTTTTCAATCCAAACTTTGATTTGCACGCAAACAAATAATGTTGCTATCCATCCATAATATTTTAGGTGACCTGTTGCTAAGTTGAGCGTTTGCTGCCAGTAAACGGATTTACCGCTCTATGATCTGAAATAGTGTGTACTGCTTACTTGATTCGATGGTTTCCCTGATGCTGGTCAGCGTCAGAATTGTGTTGCATCGTGGGTATATTCTGTTTTCTTAGCTCCTGACAAATTGAATAAGCATGTCGTTATTGTTGTAAAAATGTTTACAAAATAATTTTTACAATGCGAATAATGGGGTCAGAGTTTGTTGTTAGATTATCTTGAGAACATAAGTTATGAATTATCAGTAGTGTGGTCAGAGTTTCCTGTTAGGCTATCTTAAAAGCATGGATTAATACACAGTGCGAAAACACAGTTGTGCAGATTTAACAGCTTCTTCGTGGAAAGACGGATCCACCATACAGGCATGTAGTGAACCACGAATAAAGAAACAATACTCTGATCACGATAACTGGGAAAGGGAATTTCTTGTGGTAAATAATGACGACAGTACAGGGGTGGTTTGTCTCTTGTGCAACTATTTATGGGCATTCAGAAGAGCAAATTGTCAAAGACATTTTAATACACAACGTAGTGCGTTTAGTGAGGAGTACCCCACGTGATCAGACGCAAGAGTATGTAAAGTAGACGAGCTGAAATAGTTTTCGTTTAGTAACGCCGTTAACAAGATTTCAACCGAAGTGTCTATATCAGTGTCTATATCAATCAGTGTCTATATCAGTGTCTCAGAAACTTATTTAACTAACAAGGCATTTTCAAGTGAGGAAAATGGGAGGAAGTACATCGTTTCGGCAGTGACTACTCTGGAGGAGAGTATATGTGGAAAGTATATAAGGCAAAGGCCGCCGTCCATCGTAGACGATGATGGCATAATTAATTTTGCTAGCCACATTTTTAGTAAGGATTAACTGCTCTACTTTTTATCCCCTCTCTCGTCTCGAGTCGCCAGACCCCAGTGGCAAGTCAAGGACAAGACGACTATGGGGCGACTACGAGAAGCACCCGTGAAAAAAACGGCAGAGAAAGAGTTCGGAGTCGAACCCACACCACCTGATCACGGGGCCGATGGCTTAACGGC
The DNA here is from genome assembly GCA_036924085.1 of Ariolimax columbianus. Classification (NCBI taxonomy): domain Eukaryota; kingdom Metazoa; phylum Mollusca; class Gastropoda; order Stylommatophora; family Arionidae; genus Ariolimax; species Ariolimax columbianus. Next base: position 9,697,903 of record JAVGWX010000016.1, read on the forward strand.
TACGAAAGTTTATAAATGTTCAAATTAATGTTGCAAAACATGTGCCACTTAGCAATGACAAGGTTGCTAGACACGTTGACCTCATTTTGGTTCAAATTAAGTAGATAATTATGTTAAAACTATCTGAATGTAGTTACATTTCTCTTGCTGTTCCAAGCTCAATGATGGCATTAATCCGGTCAGTGTTTTAAAAATACATTATTTGTCAAAAGTGAAATTCATTAGATTACATGGTGCTTGGGCACTTAATATTACATGGGAACGGTGCTAGCAATCTTAAAGAGTTGAGAGCCCCTGTGTTAGGGTATAAATAATGTATGACCTGGTGATTGAGAATATTAATGAGGAGAACAGACGTAACAAGACTCAACATATTTTAATGACGCAACTTTGTCAAATCTCTTGCTAGTTAGTCACAGAAAGTAGGCCGAGACGCCACTAGTCAGATCGATTCATATTTGTTCATAAAAGTAGTCCTGAGTGGTCATTCGGGGTCTTTGTGTATTACAAGGACAAGAATAGTGCCTCACAGAGAGCATGTCGAAACAGGCGACTAACTGTGTGACATGGCATAACACCGGTCATGGTCAGGTGGGTTGTGTAGAGCAGCATAGATGGCACCTAACAGGCTGCGGGTCTACTTTGCTCTAGTGTTTGAATCTATTAAGGTTGACTCGTACATCGGTTAACCACCCTGGGTAAGCGCTTGTCGTAACGCAGCGGAGTATTAGGGGTATTAAGCTGCTCGAGCCTAGCCGGCTAAGCAGGAAACCATTCTCCCGGATACATCCAGCTCATCCCAGAGATAGTACCTGCACATGGGCATCTGCCCCTGTAGAGCTACAGGTCGACTAAGGACTAAGGACATAAAAGTAACATGTGAACACTAATTTGATAATATACTGACAGAACGAATTCAATCTACAGCGACACAGGAATGATTGTAATGTGACAATTATTAACAAGTCGTGACATCTGACAGTGACACATATTGACCCCCTGCTGTTTTAACGTAGCAGCGACAACACTGAAGACATGTGATTTCCAAGCTGACACCAGATACGCCAGTCGTTCTTGTAGGATTCAAAAGGGGATTTCCCATGAGAAATCTTGATAATGATGGGCGATGAGGACAAGAGAAACAGAGACAGAGGGGTGAAGAGAGAGAAAGAGAGAGAGAAAGAGTGAGAGAGAGAGAGAGTCCGAAATTTCGTAAAATGGTAGATACAAAATAACGAAAACAGTATTAAAAACAAATGAAATCTGAGATAAGTGTTCAGATAAAACAGAGAAATAATGGGGAAATATTTGCTGGATTTATTGATGTTGATCTCTCAAGTATTCTGTCTGCTAGAAGTGTTTAATTACGCAGGTAACAATCCCAGTGGTACATTGGCAGTAAAGGATATCTCATTTCACTTCTAATCATGTGGAAATAAACTAATGAGGGTAGTGAGCGAGGATAATAAACTACGACTACAAAAACGCAAACACGTTCTTTGATACATGCTTCCTGCAAGGGGCTAGTCCCAACAATCATCTTACATTTAGTGACTTTACTTAGTCACTACTCTTCTATCCATGAGGGGATGCAGATGTCATTCATGTTATGTACTTGCAATGGAGAATATAGACAAACGGGTGATTCTCTTGGTGTGTTTTTCTATGATGAAGTTGCTGTCTCCTGTTCTGACTTTCATGTAAGCCAACCATGTGAGTAGCAAGCAGATGGCACTTTTTTAATTTTCAATTAAATTCTTTCACGTACATAGAGTGTGGCCGAAGAGCTTCGATACATGTCTGCAACAATGAGGCCAGCGGATCGAATACCCGGTAGAGTATTTGTTGTTTTTCTGTTAGGGGTAAAAAATATCCAGCGGACGACATAGCGACAGCAGTGACGAAGCGGCGTGCAGTCCTCAGCCTTTAAAATCCCTAGACTACCCCAGCAATGGGAAAAATGTTGTACGACGTACGACAGTATATACAAAGGATCTCAGAGTTTAACGTTCGATTCCGGTAGGACAGGGCACCGATCTCATCTCCGGTGAGACCATAGGAGGGTTAAAACTTTCAGGAGTTAAACCATTCCCTTTCGCGCTTTTGTTCGTTCTTGAGATGCGATGGCCTTACCTTTCAGCTAAAGTGAACATATCCCACCCAATTCCATATTCCCGTTTGCTTAGTATGAACGGAAAATGAGATAAGGCATGACAAGAAGAGTTGAGGACGTTATTCCATCACCAATGTTAGACAATAGGCATGGTCAAAGCAAATGCTCATTCCTCACCATATTGTTGACCTAAACTAAAACCTCAATAACTACAAGAGTGACACCACTTTACGCGTGTGTGCGTTCATGAAATTAGTCGATAAAGTCAAAATGGACAACACGCTACATTGTAACAGTAACAACTATGGTCTAAAGTTGACAAGTCTGATTCCCTAACATGCATTTGTCTTCAAATAGGCACTCTCATAGACAAAGACAAATTAGCATTTTTTGGATGCTTTGTGAGAGCGAGTATATTGTGTATGAACGCGTGGGTGTTACCTAGGCCTGGAAGGAGAGAAAATCAGAGCAACGTTATTTGATGTCACACATTTTGCAAGAAAGGATTATGGAGGTTTGAGAACGGGGTAGTTGACTCAAAACTGTACGCCGTTGGTACTTCAATAAATGGGACAGGTCAACTATTGAAGACTTGGTGTATTTTCTGAAGACTTGTGCTCCATGGGGGGCAGACATATTTTGGTGATGATGACTCAGTGTTTGAAATGGATTGTTGTTGTTGTTGTTATTGCTGTTGTAATTATTGTTGTTGTTGCTGTTGATATTGTTGTTGTTTGTGTTGTTATTATTCTTGTTATTGGTGGTGTTGTTGTTGGTGTTGTTATTACTGTTGTTGTTATTGTTGTTTTTATTGTTATTATTGTTGCTGTTACTGTGGTTGTGTTTTTGTTGCAGTTGCTGTTGTTGTTGTAGTTGCTGTTGCTGTGGTTGTAGCTGTTGCTGTTGATGTTGCTGTGGTTGCGGTTTTTGTTATTGTTAGAAGCAGCTCGTGTCGTTATCCCTTGACGACGTTCATTTGGTGGCTTGTCTTACATTCCATAGCCTGATTGATAATACAGAGAAAAAAAACATGAAAGAAACTAGTAAAAGTTGATTAAGGTTGAGCTCAAGCTCAATCAAAATTTAAAAATGGGTATGGTCAGATACCGCACCGAGACGAGAACACAAACAAAACCTACGTTACGACCAATAGGCCTTCATCGGGAACAACAACACTGAATTAACAAATCAACATATAAGAAAAAATGGTCAACTCATCTGTTTCTGGTAGTAGATGCTTCCTGTCATAGCGACCGGCTGTGCCAAGCGCTCGATTGAAACTGAGTCTGAGCGGTCAAACACCAGGTGGCGGAATATGCCTGATAAGCCAATGGTGGCCAGATAGTGGTCCAGATAGGAGTACAACGAGAAGGCAATGTAAGCCGGGAGGGCGTAATATTGATTTAGGAGAGGAGGGAAGAGAACTGATGGAAGAATGGGGGCGGCGGGGGGGGGGGGCAAAGGAAGACTAATAGATGGGGGCCAGTGTGAGGGTGTAAGAAAAAGTATGGAAGATATTGATACCATGTGGTTGGAGACAGCCCATCCTCGAGATAAGTCTATTCTCAAGGGCGAATCGATGACGATCGTCAGAGAAGCACGAAACTACACCAGTGATACTGACGTCAGCCACACCCCGGTGCTCAGGACTATTGAAGTGGCTGGCAATTGGGGAACCAGTGCGGTTGCGGATGTCGTTGAGGTGTTGGCGGAAACGCTCCCATAGTTCCATACCAGTTTCCCCAATGTAAGTCATACCACACTGGCGGCAGATCATGGAATAGATGAGGTTACGAGATTTGCATTCTTCATCAAAGAGGGGTTCACATGCAAATCTCGTAAACTCATCTATTCCATCATCTGCCGCCAGTGTGGTACACCAATGCGGTACCTGAATAAAATAAGTGCGCTGCTAAAATAAGACAGCACATTTTATTTGAGAAAATATTTCCATTCACCATCATCAGCAGGTAGGACAGTCAAAACACCGATGTTGAAGTTGCATGATCGTGCTACGTGACTGCCCTCTGTTAGTCAGTCCGGAGACTGGCGTTGAAGTCGTCTGATCATGTCACGCCACTGTCCTCTGTTAGTCCAAAGACTGGTGTTGAAGTCGTCTGATCATGTCACCCCACTGTCCTCTGTTAGTCGGTCTAGAGACTGGTGTTGAAGTCGTCTGATCATGTCACGCCACTGTCCTCTGTTAGTCCAAAGACTGGTGTTGAAGTCGTCTGATCATGTCACCCCACTGTCCTCTGTTAGTCGGTCTAGAGACTGGTGTTGAAGTCGTCTGATCATGTCACGCCACTGTCCTCTGTTAGTCGATCTGGAGACTGGTGTTGAAGTCGTCTGATCATGTCACGCCACTGTCCTCTGTTAGTCGGTCTGGAGACTGGTGTTGAAGTCGTCTGATCATGTCACCCCACTGTCCTCTGTTAGTCGGTCTGGAGACTGGTGTTGAAGTCGTCTGATCATGTCACGCCACTGTCCTCTGTTAGTCGGTCTGGACACTGGTGTTGAAGTCGTCTGATCATGTCACCCCACTGTCCTCTGTTAGTCGGTCTGGAGACTGGTGTTGAAGTCGTCTGATCATGTCACGCCACTGTCCTCTGTTAGTCGGTCTGGAGACTGGTGTTGAAGTCGTCTGATCATGTCACGCCACTGTCCTCTGTTAGTCGGTCTGGAGACTGGTGTTGAAGTCGTCTGATCATGTCACGCCACTGTCCTCTGTTAGTCGGTCTGGAGACTGGTGTTGAAGTCGTCTGATCATGTCACGCCACTGTCCTCTGTTAGTCGGTCTGGAGACTGGTGTTGAACCCGTCTGATCATGTCACGCCACTGTTCTCTGCTAGTCTTTATTGTAGGTGCTATTTTACAGGTTTGAATCCCACAGTCCTCCCTTTCTTAGAGTGACGAGTTGTATTCAGTTGAAGCACCGAGTTACGATTTCGAAATTCTTACAAATGTACTTTATGTTTTTGTATTTTGATGTATTTTTTCCGAGAGTAAAATTAACGTGTCGTTACGAACTCTGTCGTCGGGATTATTGTCGCTACGATAATTGTCATTACAAGAAAACTGTGAAAAAAGACATTTAAATAGGGGTTTTACATTATTGTTAAACTGATCAGTAAGGACATTTGGACCCAAAACGAAATATCTCTATTGCACATAATAGTTTGTTTAAGATTAGTTGTGTGTCAGTGCTCATTGCTCATTAATGTTACTGTAGTCATTGTAAATATTGACACCTGATCTTGGACGGACGCTTGCTTCAACCGTTATTTGGTTCATTTATTCCCATGTATAACTAATAAACGATTTGCGACATCCTTTGCACTTTAGTCACAATACACGTGATTGGCATCACGACATCACGCTACATATAAACAATACGATATACACTTGTTCGATACGTATTTTCGGCTATCAATATTTTCATCGCGTGTGCAATGATTTCTTGAAGCAGTGAAGCATGTCTCGATTAACCACAATAATAATTGATTCTAGATTCGAAAATACGGTCCAGATCAGCTGTAATGTGAATGGGGCTTATGAAATATTTTGGATGGTTAGACAATTGTGTGTGGCTAGAGTTGAGTATTTTTCAAGTCCCTTTTTAAAGTAGCATTTGATTATCGTGTTTACTTTGACACCAGTTGGGTCGTTGGGACATAACAGTTTGTGTTGGTGTAAATCATTGTAGTGACACAACAGTTGGTCTTGATGTAAATGATGGTAGAGATACAACAGTTTGTGTTGGTGTAAATCATTGTAGTGACACAACAGTTGGTCTTGATGTAAATGATGGTAGAGATACAACAGTTTGTGTTGGTGTAAATCATTGGAGTGATACAACAGTTGGTCTTGATGTAAATGATGGTAGAGATACAACAGTTTGTGTTGGTGTAAATGATGGTAGAGATACAACAGTTGGTCTTGATGTAAATGATGGTAGAGATACAACAGTTGGTCTTGATGTAAATGATGGTAGAGATACAACAGTTTGTGTTGGTGTAAATCATTGTAGTGACACAACAGTTGGTCTTGATGTAAATGATGGTAGAGATACAACAGTTTGTGTTGGTGTAAATGATGGTAGAGATACAACAGTTGGTCTTGATGTAAATGATGGTAGAGATACAACAGTTCGTGTTGGTGTAAATGATGGTAATGACTCAACAGTTTGTGTTGGTGTAAATGATGGGAGTGATACAACAGTTGGTGTTGGTGTAAATCATTGGAGTGATACAACAGTTTGTGTTGGTGTAAATGATGGTAGAGATACAACAGTTTGTGTTGGTGTAAATCATTGGAGTGATACAACAGTTGGTGTTGGTGTAAATGGTGGTAGTGATACAACCGTTTGTGTTGGTGTAAATGATGGTAGAGATACAACAGTTGGTGTTGGTGTAAATGGTGGTAGAGATACAACAGTTGGTGTTCATGATGGGAGTGATACAACAGTTGGTGTTAATGTAAATGATGGGAAGAATACAACAGTTGGTGTTGGTGTAAATGATGTGAGTGATACAACAGTTCGTGTTCATGATGGGAGTGATACAACAGTTGGGGTTGATGTAAATGATGGTAGAGATACAACAGTTCGTGTTCATGATGGGAGTGATACAACAGTTGGTGTTAATGTAAATGATGGTAGAGATACAACAGTTGGTGTTGGTGTAAATGATGGGAATGCTACAAAAGTTGGTATAAATGATGGGAGTGATACAACAGTTTGTGTTGGTGTAAATGATGGTAGAGATACAACAGTTGGTGTTGGTGTAAATGGTGGTAGAGATACAACAGTTCGTGTTCATGATGGGAGTGATACAACAGTTGGTGTTAATGTAAATGGTGGTAGAGATACAACAGTTGGGGTTAATGTAAATGATGGGAAGAATACAACAGTTGGTGTTGGTGTAAATGATGTGAGTGATACAACAGTTCGTGTTCATGATGGGAGTGATACAACAGTTGGTGTTAATGTAAATGATGGGAAGAATACAACAGTTGGTGTTGGTGTAAATGATGTGAGTGATACAACAGTTCGTGTTCATGATGGGAGTGATACAACAGTTCGTGTTCATGATGGGAGTGATACAACAGTTGGTGTTAATGTAAATGATGGTAGAGATACAACAGTTGGTGTTGGTGTAAATGATGGGAATGCTACAACAGTTGGTATAAATGATGGGAGTGATACAACAGTTGGGGTTGATGTAAATGGTGGTAGAGATACAACAGTTGGGGTTAATGTAAATGATGGGAAGAATACAACAGTTGGTGTTGGTGTAAATGATGTGAGTGATACAACAGTTCGTGTTCATGATGGGAGTGATACAACAGTTGGGGTTAATGTAAATGATGGGAAGAATACAACAGTTGGTGTTGGTGTAAATGATGTGAGTGATACAACAGTTCGTGTTCATGATGGGAGTGATACAACAGTTGGGGTTAATGTAAATGATGGGAAGAATACAACAGTTGGTGTTGGTGTAAATGATGTGAGTGATACAACAGTTCGTGTTCATGATGGGAGTGATACAACAGTTGGGGTTGATGTAAATGATGGCAGTGACACAACAGTTAGTATTGGGATGATTTAAAAAGCTGCTGAATAAAGTTCAACTCCCAGCCCTCGCTACGAACTGTACAGATTATGGTTTCGTGTTATCTCCTAAGCCGTACCGAAGTCCTCTTTGTAAAAAAAAACCACACTAAACCATCCCGCAAGCCAGCCGGTCCTGACTTCGTAAATACGTTGAATAAAACTGAGCAAACATTATTCTTCAGTATAACCAGTCTAGGAAAAATACAGGCAGTGCCACCTACAAAACCCAACACGGTGATCCGGTGAACGCGATGAAGCGTGAGATCAAGTTTTCCGTGTTCTGCTTCACCCCGGGACACCCAGCTGTGATATATTCTTTGTTCTAGGGTCAGTCCGCTTGATAAGATTTAAAGCACCAACAGGAAATTGAAGAGTAGATTCGATGAAACCGATCGGTTTTTTAAATTCTGGAATTACTTTAGTTTTTGTTCTCAGGTAAATAGGTTAGAACAAGCTCAGTTATTCGTTTCCTACCGGCCTTCATGGGCGGCAACATACATTTATTTGCTCGAAGTATCATATATATATATATATATATATATATCATCATCATCATCAAGTGTCATGTCCCTTATAGAACGTCACTCCCATCATAGTCTGTCTGGAAGAAACTATTTCCCTTGCCAAAACTCCAGCCTCCGCCAAAGTCATACCCAGGCATTTCTGGATAACTTGGTGACATCGTTTGTTGGCCTCTTTTGCCTGGCACTTTATCTTCCATGAGAGTTCTCTCAAGACCGTTGTGTCTCTTGATGTGACCAAAGTATTTCAATTTTCAATTAATGTATATATCTATATATTAGTAGCCCCTTTCATTCATGACTGACCATAGAAAGATAATACTTACAAGAGTGATAAATTTTGTGTAATGTATCCTTGTTTTCTTTCTCCTTGTGGCGTTGTCTTTTTACTTCTCTGTGTTGCAAGAGTTTCACTTCACCAAGCGTAAGAAGGTCATTCAGGGTACATATCTGCTTAGATCGGTACATAGCTTCGTCTTCCATGGATGTCAGATTCATGTACAGGGCCTTCATATCAAAGGAACACACATTTTTTAACCTCAACTGTGGTCGGTCGACTGTTCTTTTGCCATCCGCCACCTTATTTCTATATGATTAAACATTTCTATATTGCCAGTTACCTGTTCCCTTGAAAAGCTTCAGGAGCAAAATCTTATTTAAAAATCGCCAATCCTTTGCTATCTCAAATTATCTCGACTATGTCTTGGTGCTGGACCAGAGTAATATTGGACGAAAGGTAGTATTTGTCGATCAGAGCAACTTTTCCCCACTTTAACAAGTACAGCGCTAGGAGGTGACACGAAAATCTGTGTGTTGCTTTCATTGATCAGGAAAAAGCGTTTGAAAGAGTAGAAAGGGTTAAACTTTGGAAGATACTAGAAGATTATGGTGTACAAGGCCAGTTTCTTGATAATGTCACATCACTGTGTCGTTCGAGGACAAACGTTGTTCGAACGACTGATGGTGTCACAGATGTTTTTGAAATCACTACCGGCGTGAGACAAGGGTGCGTGCTCTCCCCTCTGTTGTTTAACATCTACATGGACACAATCGCACCAGAGACTGGTCAAATTGAGATATCTGAAGCAGAACATAACTTAATACACGAGTTGCTCTTTGCAGATAATCAGTGCTTGCTGTATGACGATGAAAACACACTCCAAAACCACATGAACGCGCTTGCGACTACCTGTGATAAATACAAAATGCGAATTAGCGAGAACAAAACAGAAACTATGATGATCAGTAGAACACCTGGGCCACTCAAGATAAGTCTGAATGATATTGCAGTTCAACAGATCCATGAGCTCAAGTTTTTGGCTGTATTTTTCCGGCAGATCGACAGGGAAATTGAGACTAGGTGTCAGAAAGCAACCTATGGACACTGACCAACTCTGTTATTAGTGTCAGACATAGACCATGACCAACTCTCTGTTATCAATGTCAGACATGGACCATGACCAACTCTGTTATTAGTGTCAGACATGGACACTGACCAACTCTCTGTTATCAATGTCAGACATGGACCATGGCCAACTCTCTGTTATATGTGTCAGACATGGACCCTGACCAACTCTCTGTTATCAATGTCAGACATGGATCCTTACCAACTCTCTGTTATGAGTGTCAGACATGGACCTTAACAAACTCTCTGTTATCAATGTCAGACATGGACCCTGACCAACTCTCTGTTATCAATGTCAGACAAGGACCCTGACCAACTCTCTGTTAACAATGCCAGACATGGACCTTAACAAACTCTCTGTTGTCAGTGCCAGATATGAACTCTGACCAAGGCACAATAACGCAAGACAGTCCATGAGAACTGAGATGCTTACAAAAATTGGTTTTGATCACTAGGTGAATAGGTGGGACAAACGAACTTGAACAGAAAGGGGGAACAATACAATGCATGTCACATACAGACAGACTGATAATTTAATGAGTTAGTTATCACACAAGAGTACCTCTAAACAGACACGCTGGGATGGAGTGTAAGACTAGACAGCCAGACTAGAATAGGATGGGAGCCAATCAGATGGTAGTCAGATGGATAGCACTTGAGTCACCAATTGACAATTGAAAATTATAGCGACTTCACAGAAGTATACGAAGGACGAGAGCACCTCCCATGGCGTATCACCAGATAAGTGGATATACGAGACATTTAGCTATGACCTAAATGGAATATATAAAATAATACACTTTTACAAAATTGTGAAATGTAAAACAGAAATGTACTTACAGTTTCCAGGTGTGAAACACGGATAGGTATTGAGTCGGAGTAATAACGTCGTCCGCACAAAGTGTGAAGACAACAGTACCCGGGTCCTTGAGACTTTAGTCTGTGAAATCCTTTCGGTGGAGCCCAATAATGGGGATAAATGCCGCGCAATGAATATTTTGTAATAGTTCCGATACTGCTTTCAAACAAGCTGAAAAACCGTGAAGTTGCATCCATCCCTCCGCCATTATTGTTGACGCCAATGGCCATAGCGAATGCTGTTCACGCTGACCGCAAAATGTTTTGACCCCTAGAAATGGGTTAATCCATGGCCTAAGGAAATCTATGTCAACAAACCAAGTCACCCTTTGGGGGTTGATAGGCTAAGGAATACAACAAAGACATCAAACAAAGTGTTCAACCTGCGGAAGACAGATTGTGTTAGCTAAGGCGCAGATTCCGGGAAATATGAAGACCCGCACACACACAATCACAGATTATGATCATGTGACAATCTCGGCTCTTGTCATGTGACAATCTCGGCTCTTGTCATGTGACAATCTCGGCTCTTGTCATGTGACAATCTCGGCTCTTGTCATGTGACAATCTCGGATCTTGTCCTGTGATAATCTCGGCTCTTGTCATGGTGTAGTTCATGCCAGCTGCAGCCAAGAAGGAGCGGAGTCGACCCCCCTGACCTTGACCGGCACGTCAGCTAACTTGACCGGCACGTCAGCTAACTCATATGTCGGAAGAAAGCAAGTATAAGAAATGAACATCCAGCCGACAAGAACATACGACACCAAGCCTGACCAGAGACAGAAGAGCTGTTTCCAGTCCATCTTTTGATGTTATCCACCCACTCAATGGCGTTGTCTGCCTCTTGAACAACTGCCTTCCACTCTACCCGCCAGTATGGTCTTCAACAAGGAGGTATGTCTTGTTATATGACCAAAATAACTTAACTGTCTAACCCTGATTTCGGTCATTAATTCTCTTTTCACCCCCAACTTTTCCAATACCTCCAAAATTGTGTTCTTCTCTTTCCAAGAAATGCAACCCAATCTTCTATATACCCACATTTAAAAGACTTAAATACTATTTTCCAACTTGTTATTCACTGTTCCTGTTTCTGCGCCATAATGAAGTGACGAGTATCCATAACACCTGACAATTCTCATGTTTAAATTATGATTTGTCTGTTTGGATGTCAGTAATGTGTCGCATGTTGTCGAATAACATTTTGGCCCTACCTATTCTCTTTCTGATTTCTTTTTCACAGCTGCCATCTCCCGTTATTATATGTCCTAGACAGAAGAAACCCTGTACCTGTTCAAGTATTTGATCTTTTATTTTTATCTGAATACATGGTTTCTTGTCAGTTTTTTTCAAATTATCATAGTTTTTGTTTTCTTTATGTTTATGTCTAATCCAAATCTTGACTTATTGTGTATATTGTTGTCATAAGCTCCTGTAATTCTTGCTCACTTTTTGCCATCAAAACTGTATCATCCGCATATCTTAGATTGTTCATTGCCACTCCTCCAATGATAAGCCTTGGCATCCCCGCTATCTGATTGAATATTTGTTCTGTGTAGATATTTAAAAAACAAGGGGATAAATCACATCCCTCACTCCTCTTTTTACATCTATACTTGGAGAGCATAACTTTCCTGATTTTACTGTAGCAGTTTGTTCCCAGTACAGATTAGGGAGCAGTCTTATGTCTTTACCATCTAGACCTATTTCTTGGAGACCTTTAATTAATTTTCATGTTGAACTCTGTCAAAAGCCTTCTGGTAGTCTATAAAGGAAATATAAATGTCATTATGTATTTCTAAATATTTTTCTGTCAAAGTTCGCAAACAGAAAATTGCTTCCCTTGTTCTATTAAACTTTCGAAAACCAAATTGTTCTTCTGAAACTTCCCTCTCAATTTGACCTCCTATTCTCTCTTGTATGATCTTCGGTAGTATTTTAATTGTGTGACTCATTAGATTTATTGTTCTAAAGTCTGAACATTCTGTTGCATGAGGTTTTCTACGGGAGTGTTATAAACGTAGATGTTTTCAAGTCTGTTGGTATGCATCCAGTTTTGTGTATGTCATTACACAGATCAGTAAGTCTACCTATACCAAATTCCTCCAGAGCCTCTATCATTTCTATGTTTATGGAGTCCGGCCCTGTTGCTTTCCCTTTTCTCATAGTTTGTATCACATTCTGAACCTCTGATCTGAGGATGCTTGGTCCTTCATTATCATATGTTGATGGTTTGTCTCCGCGACCGTCTTCAAAAAGCTCGCTTATATATTCCGCCCATCTGTTCGTTATGTAATTCTCATCCATCAAAATGGCACCATTATAATCTCGGATGCATCCCCAACTCTGGGTTACTGGTGTTTTCTTTATTTCTATATACATTTCTCAGGTATTACGTTTTAGTCTCATGTCTTCTATTACCTTGCATTTTTCTTCCAACCACTGTTCTTTGGCCAGCCTGCACATTGTGCGTATCTCTTTGTGTAGTGATTGTTTTTAGCCTTCTTTCTATCTGCCATTTCAGTTAAGGTATCATCTGTCATCTATTCTTGGGTTTTCCTAACCATGATACCTCTAATTAGCCTCGCTAGCAAGATCCTCTTGCGGAAACTATTGAAGAGGAAAGAAAGAAAATGTGAATGCGAAATCCATGAAGTGCAAGCATTTCTTTATAAGACATAGAGGTAACAGAGATCCCATATTTAATGTGAGAAACATCTAAGAAAAATGTAGAGAGCATAACATAGATCTGTTTACATGCTTTATCAATTACACAAAGGCATTTGATTGTTTAAATCATCATAAAGTGTTACAAATCGTGATAGCTATGAGATTTCCAGTACATCTAGTCGAATATTTATATCAAGATCAACAAGCTGCTGTCAGAGTATCTGGTGAACCATCAGATTGGTTACAAGTGCAAATGAGGGTAAGGCACGGATGAATGCTCTTCCCGATTCATATTTAACATGAATGCAGAATGCATAATGAGGAAAGACAGAGACGATGATAACCAAGAAAGTTACGAACCATTTACAATCGACGGATACAAGATCACAGAGCTGAGATGCGCAGACGAAGCTGTGATACCATCACACAGAGCAGAGGCTGAGAGCACCTTATTGCAGCTATAAGCAGATTTAAGGGAGCCGCGTAGCGCAGTGGTTAGCGCGCTATCTTCGCGTCTGAGTGGTCCTGGATGGGTTTTTTTCAGACAGCAATGGCACCCGGGTCGACCCAGCCTTATATGGGTACCGGTTCATTCCGGGAAGTAAAAGCGGCGAGGGAGAGCCGAGCCTTTGAAATGTGAGATCGCTAACACCTCACACCCCTACGGCAGTAATACTATGGGTTACTTTACTTTTAAGCGGATGCAGCACATATTTAAAAGAACCTTCATGTGCTTGACTAGAAGTCAACATATATTCAAGTTCGGGGATGTGTAAGTAGATCAAGCTACGACCTTTGAGTATCCAGGCTCCAGAATGGACAACAATGGAGATTGCTCAAAGGAAATCCGAAGCAGATAATCATTAGAAATGCAGAGGCTACACAACCTGCGGAAAGTATGGCAGATTACCAGCAATCCAATAAATAATAAAATCGTGAAAATCTGTGTTTTTCCCGTAGCAGCGTACGGCTGAAAAACATGGACAGTTACCGAAACATCCAGAAAGAGAATCGAGTTCTTCGAATAAAAATGTTATATAAATGCCCTCAAAATACCATGGACCGAAAAAAAGAAAAAAGGCAGACATTCGACAAGAACTGGTCATAGAAAAGAAATAATACATAAATTCCGCCATGAACAGAAAATTGAAATGCTTTGTCCACATTAAAAGACACACCGGTCTTAACAGAACGGTAATGGAAGATACGGTGCCAGACAAGAAAGTCAGAGACAGACCAAGAAGGCGATGGGACCAAGATGTCAAGGGATGCTTGGGCATGGCACTGAAGCAGGCTGGAGATTTGACAAGAGATCTAGTTTCTTTCAAACAGGCTGTCATGGAAGTAACGTTCTGCATAGGGCATACTACACTATGAAAGAGATCAGTAAAACGCCATATGTAAACTGCGATAGTACACACGTTCACGTGTCGCTTTATGTATGTGAATCAATACAATAAACATGTTAACAGCACGTGACATGTGTAACATTGGATAAACGTGTTAACAGGACGTGACATGTGTAGCATTGGAACAAACGTGTTAACATCGCGTGACATGTGTAGCATTGGAATAAACGTGTTAACAGTGTTGGATCAAACGTAATGACAGAGTATTACAGTATATTGTATATTAGTACAGTGAGGAAACAATGGTGTTAACAAATCCTTGTGCATGTCCATAGTAAAGTCACATTTGTATCTCATCGTTATAGTTAGTTCAACAAGACGTAAATATTGACATAAACAAGTCCATATTGGCCTTCAGTGAACACAAACTTACGTAACGACCAAAAAAATGATTCATATGGGACTAATGACAACAACAAAAAAGTAACAGCTTTAAGTAATCCAGACGATATTAAAATGCAGTCTCTGTCGTTGAGCCCTCGCGGAAACAGAAATATAGATAGACAAATCCACATGGAGATGTGTGAGTTTGAGACAGACATACAATATATCAGTAATACTTAAGGGGCTGGAAAGAAGGACAAATTCGAACTTTGCGTGAACTTAGTGAAAACACGAATAGCTGAACGGTTTTACCTGGGTCTGATTGATGAACTTACCTTAACCGTACAGGTATGACGGGTATAAGGATGAGCTGACCTGGACTATAATAGACGTGGCATGAATACTTTTTAAACAGGTAGACTCATGTGTATGTATTGTATCACCTTCTGCCCTTCTGATCAAGTGATCCATCCGGAAATGCTTACGAGAATAGATATCTCGTGAAGATTTTTTTTAATGCGACCAGAATGAAACGTCACAAAGTCAAGCCTCAAGTTTACGTATACCATGACGAAAGGTTCTCCGTCAAAGGTCAAGTTTACGTGTATCATCACGCAAGTTTCTCGTGCCAAAGGTCAAGTTTATGTGGGCCATAACGCATATTACTCGTGTCAAAAGCCACGTTTATGTGTACCATGACGCACAGTGCTCGTGTCCGACTGTTCATGGACTCTCACTACTTAACTTAACTTAACATAACATAACTTAACTTAACTTAACATAACTTAACTTACCTTAACTTATCTTAACTTAACATAACGTAACATAACTTAACTTAACCTAACGTATCTTAACATAACTTAACTTAACTTAACATAACTTAAGTTAACATAACATAACATAACTTAACTTAACTTAACCTTAACTTGACATCTTTATACTGGTTTAAAATATTCTACAGAGTCTGTATACAACCAGTTTATTGGAGGGTGGTTAAACCGATGTGCAAATCCATCTTAATAGACTCAAACACTAGAGCTAAGTAGATCTGCAGCCATTTAGGCGCCATCTATAGCTGCTCTTAACAAATCAATAGGGGAAAAGTACAAATAACTTAGGTAGATATTTAACTTGAATTTTATCCGGGCGGTGGCCGTTTAGCCTACTCTTTTCAATTTCCTTAAACAAAATTATCTGCAATCTGTGGAACATGTAATGTATGGGACGAAATGAAGAAATATTTGTTCTTTTATTTGACAGAAAGTGAGGAACACACCATCACTGTCATGTGTGGACCTGGTGATGATACGCTTCTGTGCTCACAGTAAAACAAATAGACTACAGCTGGTCACATAACAGGAAGCTTGAGCACTTGCAGTTGCGGATTTAAAATATCAATATATTTACATGTTGAGGCTGGTAGCCTAACACACAAGTCTCTTTAGTCGCCTTTTACTGGACGGTTACAGGGATCCTGCTCTTTCATCTCGATTACCGCTAGAGTAGCATATAGACCTCCAGAGAATTAAATGGTTATGATATACAAGTTAGGGTGCCGCTGTCCCTACCCACTCTTCAAATTTAATAACGCGAAGTGGAATGTCTTCAATTCTTTAACGCAAAGTGGAATGTCTTCAAATATATAACGCGAAGTGGAATGACTTCAAATCTATAACCTGAAGTGGAATGTCTTCAAATCTATAAAGTGAAGTGTAATGTCTTCAAATCTATAACGCGAAGTAGAATGTCTTCAAATCTATAACGCGAAGTGGAATGTCTTCAAATCAACATGTTTGATAGTTGCTGTTGTTGCTGTTGTTGTTGCTGTTGTTGTTGCTGTTGTTGTTGTAGTTGTTGTTGTGTTGCTGTTGGTAAATGTCCATAATGAGTAGGTTACTCTTTTGTGCTCCCTGAAAAGGACGCTATGTGGTAGGTTACAGTAGCTTTCCTCACAGCCTGAGCATGCTGATGAAGGTGGACCTGAGTTCTCCCGGTGATTATGCTATGATTGGATTCATTTGAGTGTCACTCATTACTATGGGGATCACGTTGATCCCTCACCCCGTTAGCCAGGCTACTATGAAAACATCCTGCTTCCAGGGAGGGCTACGAGAAAGACGAGGTGAGGGTCTTGGCCAATATATTTTGCCTGACCCTAACTAACATGTTTTATCAGTATATTTTGCCTGACCCTAACTAACTTGTCTGATCAGTATATTTTGCCTGACCCTAACTAACATATCTGATCAGTATATTTTGCCTGACCCTAACTAACATGTCTGATCAGTATATTTTGCTTAACCCTAACTAACATGTCTGATCAGTATATTTTGCCTGACCCTAACTAACATGTCTGATCAGTATATTTTGCCTGACCCTAACTAACTTGTCTGATCAGTATATTTTGCCTGACCCTAACTAACATGTCTGATCAGTATATTTTGCCTGACCCTAACTAACATGTCTGATCAGTATATTTTGCCTCACCCTAACTAACATGTCTGATCAGTATATTTTGCCTCACCCTAACTAACTTGTCTGATCAGTATATTTTGCCTGACCCTAACTAACATGTCTGATTAGTATATTTTGCCTGACCCTAACTAACATGTCTGATCAGTATATTTTGCCTGACCCTAACTAACATGTCTGATCAGTATATTTTGCCTGACCCTAACTAAGATGTCTGATCAGTATATAATGCCTGACACTAACTAACTTGTCTGATCAGTATATTTTGCCTGGCCCTAACTAACATGTCTGATCAGTATATTTTGCCTGACCCTAACTAACATGTCTGATCAGTATATTTTGCTTGACCCTAACTAGCTTGTCTGATCAGTATATTTTGCTTGACCCTAACTAACTTGTCTGATCAGTATATTTTGCCTGACCCTAACTAACATGTCTGATCAGTATATTTTACCTGACACTAACTAACTTGTCTGATCAGTATATTTTGCCTGACCCTAACTAACATGTCTGATCAGTATATTTTGCCTGACCCTAACTAACATGTCTGATCAGTATATTTTGCCTGACCCTAACTAACTTGTCTGATCAGTATATTTTGCTTGACCCTAACTAACTTGTCTGATCAGTATATTTTGCCTGACCCTAACTAACTTGTCTGATCAGTATATTTTGCCTGACCCTAACTAACTTGTCTGATCAGCATATTTTGCCTGACCCTAACTAACATGTCTGATCAGTATATTTTGCCTGACCCTAACTAACTTGTCTGATCAGTTTATTTTGCCTGACCTTAACTAACTTGTCTGATCAGTATATTTTGCGTGACCTTAACTAACTTGTCTGATCAGTATATTTTGCCTGATCCTAACTAACTTGTCTGATCAGTATATTTTGCCTGACCTTAACTAACATGTCTGATCAGTATATTTTGCCTGACCCTAACTAACATGTCTGATCAGTATGGTACGTCTGTCCAGGCAGTGATTCTCCTCCTATTCTTGTGTAAATCAGTTCTAATAATTGTTTTAAAATTTCTTATGTGAAATTGTGATTATGAAATATTGTTTCAATTTTGACCAATTTTAGGTATCATTTCTTGCATATTAAACTTTTCTTAGATAAAATTTCACTAATATAAATCTGTTCTTACATAATATTACACACACATAAAATTCTTAAGTAAAACTTTCTGATTGTTAAAGGTATTTTTACCTTCCTTTTCTTTCAGTAATTCATAACATTGATTGCCATTTCCAATCATATTTATATTATGTAAAGATCACACTTGAACAGGTCTAAGGTAGAATATCCGCTAACTCATAGTTTTGTTCATCAATCAATTCACACGAAGAAAAGCTGTCGAATGTCGGTTACCTCACAAAGATTTGAATAAACGCCATATAAAAAATATCCCATTTTTGATAGTCGAATTAAAAAAGTCTAATATAAGGCAGAGGAGAGCTTAACAGGAACATTGTGAACAATTAGAACAGGAAGAGCGGCAGTAATAAACATAGGAACAAGCCAAAGGGGTACAAGAAGAAGAGGTAGATGACGAAGAAGAAGAAGATGACGACGAAGAAGAAGAGGACGAAGAAGAAGAAGAAGAAGAAGCAGAAAAAGAAGAAGAAAAAGACGAAGAAGAAGAAGAAGCAGAAAAAGAAGAATAAGAAGACGAAGAAGAAGAAGAAGAAGAAGAAGAGGAAGAAGAGGAAGAAGACGAGGAAGAAGAAGAAGAAGACAAAGAAGAAGAAGACGAAGAAGAAGAAAAGAAGAAGTAGAAGACGAAGAAGAAGAAGGGAAAGAAAAAGAAGACGAAGAAGAAGACTATATTTACTAGATCTGACGTCAGCTTTTTTTCAAATACTGTATAAATGACAAAGCATAAAATAAATGTCTCAAGGTCAGAGGTCTGGAAGTTTCCTGGGATGAGCAGCTAGGTCGAGAAATCAATCGGTGCTTAATGGATAACCCGTGTTGTGGTCATGTGCCAGTCTTCTATGATACTGCTGAGAAGATTAATGTGTATAGCGAGCTAAGAATGTTCACCCAAATCTCCACTGATCACTGCTTCTGATCATTATAATGTTCTGTAGCCTGGCAGAATAGATGTTGATCAGATTTGGGACTTCACCGGATTGAATAATGGCGGAAACACGCGCATGATTAACATACAGTTTGACGAGACAGCTGTAATGGATGAGTCTGATTACCTAAGTGGCGGAGACCATGCTTATCATGGCAAAAGTACTGTGTTCAACTCCCGTTATTGGCACGCTTCCGTCGACCCAACCGTAAATGAATACCTGGCTTACGGACGTAAAGGTATTCTTAACTTAACTTAACGTCTTTACACTGGTTTAGAGGACTCTGTAAAGTCGGTATACAACCAGCTTCATTTACATTTCCTTGCATAAAAGCTATGCCCATCCAATCTATTCAGGAAGGGAACATGTCACATCATCTCATCAAGAAATTAAGCCTTGAACAATTAGGGCGGGGGGAGGGGGCGCCGTAAGGTAGTATTTAGTGAACTGGCTTCCCAGTCAGACGACCAGGATTCCAAATCCCCAGTTGGTGTGGGATTTTTGTCTGATCGCAAACAGGCTCTTTGGTGTGCATGGCGTGATGGGATCTTTACTTACCTACTTTACTTGTCGGTTAAGTATGTAACACTTCATCTCCGACAGCAGTGTCTTCAATGAGACTACCCTTTCAGTTCATGTGTATCTTACACGTGCGTACCAAAGTTATGTCCTAAATAGACGTTTAATGAGAACACGTCGTGTAGATTGTTCTTTTTAGAGGGTCGTCTGTATAGTAAACTTGACAAACTAAAATAATATGTAATCTTGACAAACCAAAATAGCATGTAAACTTGACAAACCAAAAGGACGAGTAAGCTTGACAAACCAAAATAACAAATAACCTTGACAAACCCAAAAAATAACACGTGAACTTGACAAGTCAAATAGCAAGTAAACTTGGCAAGCCAAAATAACATGTAACCTGGACACACGAAAATAACATGTAAACTTGTCAAACCATCCAATAATATGTAAACTTGGCAAGCCAAAAAGCAAGTGAACTTGACAAAATAAAATAACATGTAAACTTGACAAACCCAAAAAAACATATATAAAAACAGGGGAACAGCTGGACATGCAGTTTGGATGTCGGCCTTATTGCAACGAGGAAATGCGCTCGACATGGAATATGTTTAGTGTCTTACGGAGGTGACACAAAAACTTAGCGAGTATGTATGTGGTGATTGCAGCAGCATCCATTCCGCCGATCTATACACCTTCGTGGCGAGTCTCGGAAATTGGAGTCTTCCAGGCATGTTGTAGCGATTTTCCATCTAGCTTAATATCAACCGTTGTGGTTGTTGGAGCCATGATTTTTGTCTTGTCCATTCTGAATATTCAAAAGGCTTGACCTGGTCTATGTCCTCACTACCTATTATAAATTTATATTGACATCGCCATTTGTGATAACAAATTCGATCGTATGTTGCATATATATTAAGTGATCTATCTGTCGAGTTCCACTCATGGATTTCTCTAAAGTCCCTAGAAACAATGCTTCATAAAGGATACTTGAATAAAAGGGTATAATAGAAGACAAATAGCAAGAACAACTAGCACAAGGCGAACAATAAGAAAAATAGGAACATCACAAAACGAAAGAGAACAAGGAGAAGAAGCAGATGAAGAATAAATTTTACTGTATAATGACTTCAGAAGAAATAAGGCGATAAAATGCTGAAGAAGAAGAAGAAGAAGATGATGAAGAAGAAGAAGAAGAAGATGATGAAGAAGAAGAAGAAGAAGAAGATGAAGAAGAAGAAGAAGAAGAAGAAGAAGAAAAAGAAGTAGAATAAGAAAAAGAAGAAGAAGAAAAATAAGAAGAAAGAAAGAAGAAAAAGAAGAAGACGCTTTCTTTTCTCATACCGTTAAATTCTCACAGAGGTCTCAACAATGGTTTAAAGACAGTAAAGGGTAGATGAAAAAGAAAGAGAGCAAATAGAGGCTGTTAAACGAGAATCAGAATACAAGATGAAGAAAGTATTTCATACAGTTCAATAATTTGTCGTAGAAAATGTATTGATTGGGTGCTACCATTTATGTAGCTCATTTTAGTCTGTATCTTCACCCTGCTCATATTTCAATCTTATTTGATACTCTGTTTCACTGCTTTCTCTCAAATGTAATGCTGCATGCCTCCAGCTTTCACTTTGAATGTGCTTATCAAAACCTCTAATTAATTATTCAATAAACTTACAGTTTTCTCTATATCTCTCATTTATTTTCTTATTTAATTCAAACTTTCTTCATGTCTATACTTATGTTCTCGCGGCTCGCAATATATGTATATATATATATATATATATATATATATATATATATGAATGTATGTTTATGGTATGCACGTAACAGAACCCTTGATAGTTGAAAATCGAAATGAGCAGGCTGTTAGCTGTTGTTTGAACAAAGTTAACGAATGTCCAGCCTTATAGTGGCCTGTAATAAGGGGAAATGGAGGAGCCTCACCCATAATGCAATATACTCAACAGGCGAATGCTTTGTTAATCTGTCCAATCGATTGCAAGTATATACAAACAAATACATGTACACCTCCAAAGGGGTAGACAAGAAACGACTAAAATGTTATCAAACATAGAAAATCATGAAAGAAAAACAGTGTGAGAGGAAATGAGACGGAGACAATAGGATACAATTCAAAGTATATCAGGTATAGAAAATATATACAACTATATCAACAATCACAAATAATGTTGTCAGCGTTTGTTCAGTCCCTGAGGAAGATACATTTAGATGGCAACGTTAGTTACCACGTATAAATGTTTTCATAGAAAACACAATTTTATACTGGTTGTATTTTGGCCATTATTGGTAAAAAGTGTCAAGTTCAGTCACCTCGTGTATAGTCGCTGACTTAACGAATAAACAATTTCAGTCACTCGTGTATAGTCGCTGACTGAACGAACAAGCAATTTCAGTCATTCATGTATAGTCGCTGACTGAACGAACAAGCAATTTCAGTCACTCGTGTATAGTCGCTGACTGAACGAACAAGAAATTTCAGTCCCTCGTGTATAGTCGCTGACTGATCGAACAAGAAATGTCAGTCACTCGTGTATAGTCGCTGACTGAACGAACAAGAAATTTCAGTCACTCGTGTATAGTTGCTGACTGATCGAACAAGAAATGTCAGTCACTCGTGTATAGTCGCTGACTGAACGAACAAGAAATTTCAGTCACTCGTGAATAGTCGCTGACTGAACGAACAAATAGATCAATGAAACAATTCCATATTTACGGAGGCTGAAAACAAGCATTCTTCTATAATAGAAACATATATTGTTTGTTCTTGACAATCATCAAGTACATAACTGCACTCGGAAAACCTGTAACAATCATCGACAAAGAAAGTGAAGAAATGGACAGCGCGGATTCAGAACACTGGTCGATCTAGTACAGTAACTAATCTCTATCTTGTGGCAGGGGGCTCCAGTCATCTTTCGTTCTTATTTTTTTCTCTGTTCCTGTTTTGCCCGTCAACATCGCGTTGTGAAGTGATCTCTGGAATGAGCCCGGTTGTGTACCTCCTGCATTATGACATTCACCGCCTCAGATATTTCTGTAATCCACTTTTTTCGTGGTCGGTCTTTGGCCTTGAATCTGTTGTATCTAAGTAGCACTGCTTGTTCGGGGGTGCTGTTTGGTGGTAGTCTTGTTACGTGCCAAACCATTTCATTTGTTGTTGTAGCCTAATACTGGTGTTGTTCGCACCAGTCTCATTACGTGTTCGATTCTGATCATGTCTCTTCTTGTAGCACCCAATATTCTTCGCAGGCATTTCATTTCTGCTGTTACGATCTGTCATTTTTAATTTGATGTTAGTGTCTAGTTTTGACATTGATAGCATAGTGTCGAGACGAAAAAAGTGTTGTATAAAGCTCTTTTCGTAGTTATTGTCACGTGCTTGCAATTAAGTATTGGTGTTAACTGTCCAATGATCTTCTTCTTCTTCTTCTTCTGCGTACGCAGTCCGACAGTAACCATTATTTTTTCGAAAAAAGCGGCGGTCATCCTGAGGCTGTCGCCACTGCCATAGAGCTTGTCTTGCAGTTCCACTGGCAATGGCCACATCTGCTCTCTCTGATCCTCGTATGTCGGGCAGTTCTGCAGCAGATGTTCAGCGGTCATTTTACCAGTACCGCACGGGCATTCGTCGGTACACCCTATCTTCAATTTGTTGAATAGGTGGTACCTCATTCTATTGTGGCCAGTGCGAAGTCTGAAGACAACGACCTGGTCTCTTCGGTTCAACTGGTAATAGTCATCGTTTTTGATGTAACCAGTATGTTCGGTTTCCCATTTGGTCATGTATCTGGCTTTGATAAGCCGTTTTGACTCTTCGTACGTCATACTGGTATCTGTTTGTGGTAGTCTTGCACCTTCTTTTGCCACTCTGTCTGCCTCCTCGTTGCCTTGGATGTTACAGTGTGACGGGACCCACTGTACCAATGATCTGTCCAATGATCTGATTTGCTTTATTGTATCGTTGTTAAATTTCCTCTGTAATTCTTCCGTCTGCTGAAAACGTGCTCCCTAAGTATGTGAAATCTTTCACTTGTTTGATTTGCTGTTTTTCAATTAAGATATTTGTTTCTCTTTTTTTTTTAAATACATTTTATAACTTCAGTTGTGTCTACGTTGATTTTCATGCTGTATTTTTACGTGTTGTATTTAGTTTGTCACAATGTTGTTGCATTTTGTATTTCTGAAGTCACTATGACTGCTTGGTCGTCTGTGAAAAAAAGTTCGTTTAAGAGTTCACCAACATCGTTTCCTTCAATTTGGTTGACTGTTTCATAAATGCGGTCTACATATGTAATGAAAATAAAGGGAAATCACATATCTTTGCCGTACTCCAGATTTGATATAACATTTTTCTGAGTCAAGTTATTGTTTGAACATAGCACCGGCTATCAATGTAGAGAGCATAGGTTTCATTAGGTGATCGTTTATTCCATATTGTGCCAATATTTTCATTGGTGAAGTCTATCTACCTGTCAACAGCATTTTCTTGATCTTCAAACGCAACATGCAGTTCCTGATCGTATCCAATTGTTTTGTCCACCTATTGTCTGAAAGTAAAAGTGCATCCGTACAGCGTTTGTTCTTTCTGGAGGTCTGGTGTTCGAATTCAGAGTTCTCCATTACTTCACTTTCTTTTCTGTTGTTTGTTATATATATTTTTCGAGTGCAGATAAATACTTGTCTTCTGATTTTGTTGTCCCGTGTAAACATTCTTTGTTTGCAACTCTCTGATTCACAGTTCTCACAAATTCCCGTATAACAATACACCAAACATTGTATAAAGACTTGTTTTGTTTCTATCCGTTTTACTATTTTTCGTTCAGTTTTTCCAGACAGACACACTGCCCTTTGCGATAGTTCTGTCAGTTTTTGACATTTATACTCGAGCAAACAGAATTATGTGAATCCTGAGTGAAGCTATCATCCCCTGAGGTGACCACGAATAATCTTCAATGGAATGCATTAACCATTTCAAAGTGCTTGCAGTAATCACTTGTTGTTTCCCATTAGAAGCACAAGCATTTAATTTTCTCATTATTATATTGATCTTCCATATTATTCAATAAATATTACATTCGATTAGACAGTATGTTCTGAGAGAGTGCGCCAGACCAGAGACAAAATGTCGTGTTCTTTGAGATGTCAAGGGAGTTCCAACGTGCGAGATCTACTCGTTAACTCTATTCTCTGATTGGATGGATCATGAAAGTGGGTTGTTATTTTTTTTAGAACAGGAAGTATGATAGGCAACACAACATACGAGAGGGTTGATTTACTTCTTCTTCGTTCTCAAACTCCCGCTATCAAGCCCTGAAAATGGCTTTACAAGTAGCAGGATGTTGTCTGGAGATCGGAATGCGTTGTGTCGTAGTTCACAGCTTGCCAGTGATATTTGCAGCTTTCGGTCCGATGCAAGTGAATTCACGGTCAGTAGACGCAGTGAACGAGGTGAGGCAGTAAGCTACTATAGTCTGATTCACAACGGTTACCGTCAATTGCCGTTTAATATCTCAATAACCCTTGCACCGATAACCGTGCATTTTTGCACATGGTCTTATATTTCCAATGTCCCAATGACTTTATAATTTACATTTTGTCAGGTAGTGTCATTTTCTTAAAGCGGCTAGTTGCTTTGATCTTTGTTGATCTTTGTTAGCAAAGGATTTATTTTGTCCCTGCAGATAATTATTTACCGTAAATTTAAAAAATTGAAAGTCTTTATACATAGACGACTCTACAATTCGAATGAGATTTTCTACATTAGGTACCACGTAATGTCCTTTTTCCTGTAGTTTATATCTTGTAGGTATTGTACGACGTAACTGAGAATTTCGTAGAAAGATTGCGTTAAGATCTACAAGCACATGATATATATAACATTGCAAGTACATACTTTAGATGGATTGGTCTAAAAATAGATACTGGAGTAAACCAATAAATGGTTATAATTCAGTTCTGAGATCCATCTTTTATCTGAATTAGGTGACCCTGAAAAGGTCTGTTTTCCAAGGTGATGGAAACTTCCATTTCTCGGAAAACTAACATGCAAGTTAATTTCTCCTATATCTGAGTCTGAAGGTTCCAACAAATTGACGAATGCTCTCTGCTGAATGAACCACAGTGAATCTTTTGTCCAGTAGCCTTCTTCCTCCTTTAAGAAGTGGTCCTCACATTTAGCCCAATAATCTGTGTCTATATTTGGCTTGGCTTGGCTTCGTTCTCAATCTCCCGCTACCAAATCCTAAAAGGGGTTACGTAATAGAAGGTAGTCCAGAGAACGGAATGCGTTGCGTCGTAGTTTACAGCTTGACTGCGATATTTGCAGCTTTCGGTCCAACACATCCGACTTCAGCAAGCATTGGTTTAGTACCGGGTTAGCATTCCCTCTTATATCCTTTCTCCTTAGCCATTCTGCTCTGCTGCAGCCTGTTATCCAGGATCACCGCGTGGAGGTGTAGAAGCGTCTTGGCAGCTCTGGTTCGCTAGCCCTGACGCTAGCAGTCAGCTATGGGTCACTGACCGCTGCAGCTCCTGCTTTGCTCAGCGTCTTGATCCCGTCTATATTTGAGATGGCGGCATATAATAGTTCTTTCATATCGCATAGTTTAAAAGTATTGTTTTCAGCTGCTACTTAGCCTTTAACTATCGCCCAAACCAGTTCATTTGGGTTTAAGTGTGAATTTTAAGCTGGCAGTCTCAAACACATACGACCATTCTGTTGGATCAACTTGTCTATGTGAAATATCTTTTCCTTTCGTGTTTGCTTGACAAGTGAAAGCAATTCAGATTTTAGATACGTTTCGTTAAATAGTATGTGTTCTTTTGTGAGCCACATCTTAATTGTATCTTGTGTACTGGAAGATGCCAGGATTCTAGGTATTCGGGATTCTTCTCATTTTCAGACACTGTAAGTAGGTTTCAAAGAGTCTTTCCTCATAATTATAATTCCAGAATAACATATTCAGTTTTGTCGCTATTCTTTGTATCCTATCCAGCATGTTTTAATCCCCTCTACGATAAGGACTACATAAATGTGCACAGTACGTCAATCTAATTCTAACTAATGCTTTATACGGTTCTACTATCACTTCCTTGATCCTATGTTTAATTTTTCTTTGTATCACACCTAACATTTCATTTGCTTTCTCCCTGCTACGTGGACATGTTCACTCACCTTACCTGTATGATCCATTATAACCACTAGGTCCCTTTCCTTTTCTATTTTTCTAATATTGTTCACTCAATTTCTGTAATTCGGTTCCATATTGGATGTACCATGACAAAGAAAATGTAAGCGACTAAACTTGACCCTGCAGACAGTGACTAAACTTATCCAGGAGCAGACAGGGACATAACTTGACCAGATGCAGACAGTAACTAAGTTTCACCAGCTGCAGACAGTGACTAAATTCTACCAAATGCAGGCAATGGCAAAACTTGACCAGGAGCAGAAAGTGACTAATCTTGACAAGCTGTAGACAGTGACTAAACTGGACCAGGTGCAGACAGAGACTAAGCTTGACCAAGGACAAACAGTGACTAACTTTACCAGATACAGACAATGACTAAACTTTACCAGGTACAGACAGTGAATAAACTTGACCAGATGCAGACAGAGACTAAACTTGACCAGATACAAACAATGACTAAACTTGATCAGTTGCAAAAATTAACTAAACTTGACCAGGTGCAAGCGATCACTAAACTTAACCAGGAGCTGAAAGTGACAAATCTTGAGCAGGTGCAGACGATGACTAAACTTGACAATGTGCTGACAGTAACTAAACTTGACCAGGTGCAGACGGTAACTAAACTTGACCAGGTGCAGATGGTGACTAAACTTGACCAAGTGCAGACGGTGGCTAAACTTGACCAGGTGCAGACGGTGACTAAACTTGACCATGTGTTTACAGTAACTAAACTTGACCAGGTGCAGACGGTAACTAAACGTGACCAAGTGCAGACGATGACTAAACTTCACCAGATGCAGATGGTGACTAAACCTTACCAGGTGCAGACGGTGACTAAACTTGACCAGTGCAGACTGTGACTAAATTTGACCATGTGTTGATAGTAACTAAACTTGACCAGGTGCAGACGGTAACTAAACTTGACCAGGTGCAGACGGTAACTAAACTTGACCAGGTGCAGACGATGACTAAACTTGACCAGATGCAGATGGTGACTAAACTTGACCAGGTGCAGACTGTGACTAAACTTGACCAGGTGCAGACGGTAACCAAACTTGACCAGATGCTAACATTGACTAAACTTGACCAGGTGCAGACGGTGACTAAACATGACTATGTGCTGACAGTAAACAAAATTGACCAGATGCAGACGGTGACTAAACTTGAACAAGTGCAGACGGTGACTAAACTTAACCAGATGCAGATGGTGACTAAACTTGACCAGGTGCAAAGGATGACTAAACTTGTCCAGGTGCAGGCGGTGACTTAACTTGTCTAGGTGCAGACGGTGACCTAACATGTCTAGGTGCAGACAATGACTAAACTTCACCTTCTGCAGGCAGTGACTAAACTTGACTAATATGCTCTCAGCACCCAAATTTCAGAATGATGCAGTCATAAATGGACTACCAATGATGCAGTCTATATTATATGTCAAGCTCAATGATTGAGCACAGCACATTGTTTAGAACCATCCATATTCCCAGCGTTCACAGAGTCTCGAGACTAGGATAAAAATAACCCAAATGCCATATCCGTCTGTCTGCCAAGCATTTCTCATCTCTGCTGATTCTATGGACGGTATGTCTTGGAGTCACGGAGACCACGATCAGCCCTCAGGACGTCCTAAACATCCATAAGCCACACTCAAATTAAGCTAGTTACGAGACATTAGAGACAAACTAGGGAACCGTTAAGGCCCATGTTAAAAACGACCTCGCCTCTTAATTGGTCTCAAATCTTGGCTGCGTGTGTTGTGTTTTGTGCTTTGCCCTTAAGGTTGGGCAAATATTCGGAGACGCACAACGAAATATTTAGATTTTGATGCAATCTTTGGACAACAGAAGTAACGAATTTCTTCAAATATAATTTAGACATTAGTTACAGCAAAGAAATAATAATGCCTCGCGAATTTAATTTAATATTTAACACGTCTTCTTTCTTGAGTCATCCTCTTCTTTATTCGTTTTCAATCTCCCGCTACCAAACTCTGAACGTTCACAATCTCCCGCTACCAAGCCCTGAACGTTCTCAATCTATCGCTACCAAGCCCTGAACGTTCTCAATCTCTCGCTACCAAGCCCTGACCGTTCTCAGTCTCCCACTACCAAAACCTGAACGTTCTGAATATCTCGCCATCAAGCCTTGAACGTTCACAATCTCCCGCTACCAAGCCCTGAACGTTCTGAATATTTCGCCACCAAGCCCTGAACGTTCACAATCTTCCGCTACCAAGCCCTGAACGTTCTCAATCTCCCGCTACCAAGCCCGGAACGTTCCCAATCTCCCGCTACCAAGCCCGGAACGTTCCCAATCTCCCGCTACCAAGCCCTGAACGTTCTCAATCTCCCGCTACCAAGCCTTGAACGTTCTCAGTCTCTCGCTAACAAGACCTGAAAATATTGTCCGGAGATAGTTGTATCCTAGTTTACAGCTTGACTACGATTTTTGCACATTTCGGTCCTACACATCCGACTTCAGCAGTCATTTTTGAGTACCATTCCCTCTTCGATCCCTTCTCCTTAGCCAGTCTGCCCTGCTGCAGCCTCTTATCCGGGATCACCGCGTGGAGATGTAGAAGGGTCTTGGCAGCTCTGGATCGTTGGCTCTGAAGCAAGCAGTCACCTATGGGTCGCCGACCACTGCAGCTCATGCACTGCTACACATCTTGACCCTAATCTTTCTTAGTTCCATTTCCCGTCTTTTTTTTTTTGCTGTTACTGAAACCTGCACCAAAGAATTTTTGCTTGATTTGATTTTATACTCGGCTTCCTCGACGTGTTTGGGATGCCAAAGCTTTTCTTTTCTTTGCTCCCAAGAGATCGATACATGTTCACTTGTATCATTATCTAGAGGTAAGAGAGGTGCACCGATATGTAGAATGATTATCGCATGTTCTGTAAATTATCAGTATGGTGTGTCATATTACACAGGCGTGTGCCAATGGGACTTCTGCTACAACTGACATACGTGCAGGTAATCTGTGTCATACCACTCATGTGCTCTTTGGGATGGCACATTTCCTGGGCGAGGACCATGATTCAAAGTCTTGGCAGCTGTCATCCTTTGGTGGGATTCTGTCAACGATGATCTGGTCAATCCCATGGAACACTTCATCAGACTTCAACAGACTGACTTCCTGGTCTCGCAGTGACCCAGAAATCACTGGCAGGATCGGCCTTGCAGCATCAAGGTTGCCTAGATGAATTACTTGACTTAATGTCGAAGGCCAAGAGCTTGAGTGATGTAACAACTGTTTTCTTGTAAAGATTATCGGTAGAGTATTTTGTTTATCATGATGATGTTACAATTCGCATGCACAATTAAACTACCAGTCGTTTGGTTTGAACTTTCACAGCAAAATAGACGAGGGGAGCGATAATATACAGATGACAAAGGATGATGAGTCCACTGGGTTTGAGGTCTCGTCGGCAGACATTGAAACGTCTTAGAACAGGAGCATATGTAAGCATGCGCTAGAGTCCGATGATTTAAGAGAAAACATTTGGTTGGATGGATGGATGGATTTATGGATAAATTGATAGATGGATGGATGAATTAATAAATGGGTGGATGGAAAGATGGATGAATGGATGGGTTAATAGATGGGGGGGGGTGATTTAATGGATTGATGGATGAATTGATGAATCATAATAGTAGGAAATAGATGAATGGATGGGTTAATAGATGGATGGATGATTTAATGGATTGATGGATGAATTGATGAATCATAATAGTAAGAAATAGATGAATGGGTGGGTTAATAGATGGATGGATGATTTAATGGATTCATGGATGAATTGATGTATCATAATAGTAAGAAATAGATGAATGGGTAGGTTAATAGATGGGTGGATGATTAAATGGATTGATGGATGAATTGATGAATCATAATAGTAGGAAATAGATGAATGGGTGGATATATTAACGGACGGATGGGTGAATAGATTAATAGATGGGTGGATGAATGGATTGATGAATAGAGGAATAGAGGGATGGAGGGAGGGATAGGTGGATGAATGAATGAATCATAATAGCTGGAATTAGTCATTATCTGAGATTTTCAGACATTGATCTAAAGATTATCTGGTAAGTAGAGAGGACTAAATAGATCGAATCTCTTGAGGTACTGAAGGTTGAAAGTCGATAAAAAACACATTTAGGTAATGGCTCAGTGACTGCGGCAGGACAAAAACAACACAATGCTTACATTGCGGCCGGA
Organism: Ariolimax columbianus; assembly: GCA_036924085.1. Lineage (NCBI taxonomy): Eukaryota > Metazoa > Mollusca > Gastropoda > Stylommatophora > Arionidae > Ariolimax > Ariolimax columbianus. The sequence continues at coordinate 9,729,334 of JAVGWX010000016.1, forward strand.
TGGCCTTCGTCAGCGACAGGATGAAAACTAAAACAACTAATTAACAAATAAAAAACAAGACATGACGTAAAATTAGCAGTTTAGATCAGCTACCCTTAATCAGGTTAGCCAGAAACTTATGCAACCACTTATCAGGTTAGCCAGAAACTTATGCCACCACTAATCAAGTTAGCCAGAAACGTATGCAAATACTAATCAGGTTAGTCAGAAACTTATGCCACCACTAATCAAGTTAGCCAGAAACGTATGCAACCACTTATCAGGTTAGCCAGAAACTTATGCCACCCCTAATCAGGTTAGCCAGAAACTTATTGGTAATCATATCAGGTTAATGTGCCAGTTATGAAATAATGTGCACCAAATAAGAAATTGTTATTACGGTTGCATACATACAGAAAACAGACAAAACATTAACAACTCTCACACAAAAACTACCAATAAAACTAACTAAAATGACACATATATAAAAATATATATCCATAAATTAATGAAAATGCAATAAGGAGACGAAGTCAGCGACTGATGATATTTCCAATAACTCTATCTCTCCTGTTCCCAGCCACTTCATCAGCCCTGGACACGAAAGCAAGGTGGATAACAGAATCATTGACATCGTTTCCTACTCTTTCGATGTGGGACACCGATTTGAGCTTGAGAATTGTTTGATTTTCCCTTTCGATTGTGTTAAATCTCTCGTTTGAATTCATCCCTTACTTTTCCCTAATCATTCCGCTTTCTTTTGTTTTCCATTAATTTCTCTTCTTCCTGAATTTCCCTTTTATTACTGTTTTTTATCGTTAATTTGTCGACCTATTTTTGTTTATATGTGTCCCTTAATTTCTAAGTTTTTATCCGGGACTTTTTTGTGGGTTTTTTGGGTTATTTTTTTATTTATCGTCTGTTTTTGTATGTGTGCAATAATTTTGAGTATTTCTTGTGTGTTCCACTCTATTCCGTAACTGGCAGTGTTCTCACCCTTTCCTGGCACATCTGGTTAATGGCTGCTAACTAAAGCCGCTAACGTTTTAGTCATTTCTTGCCTTTTGTTATTTATAAGTTCTTTTAGAGGAAGTTTTGTGCCCCTGACGAAGGCCTTGTGGCCGTAATGTAGGTATACTTTCGATTTTGTCCTAGTGCGGTCATTGAACCATTACCTGTATATGTTTTTATCGACTAAGTTTTGAGAACTTATTGAGTGGTACAAATATGTACAAGACACATTAGGAAGAAATACAAGGTCGTTCACAAATCTTCAAATTCAAAAAAAGCATATAGAAACACAATAGATGGAACACAGGGAAAATGAACACTTACTAGCTTGACTTCAACTGAAAACTTTCAAAGTGGGATAGAAATGAGAAAAACTATGCCTCTGTATTGTAACTGATTAATAAAATAGTTAAGAATGTGAAAAGAGTTCTGCACGTGCCATTACGAAGAAGAAGAATAACGTGACGTCATATTGCAGTTAAAAGATGGCCACCCAACTATTAACATGCACAACTGGAAGCAGCGTTCTGTTATCAGATTTTTCAGCAGCGAATGGGTGAAACCTATAGATCGGCGAATGAAGGCTCAGTTCGGTGATGTATGTCTTTCAGTCCAGCAAGTGTATGAGTGGAGTAGGAAGTTCAATAATGACGTGAGTTATGTGACAGACTGTTCACGACCGGGTCAGGCACACCGAGTAGTGACCCCAGAGTCGATTGCAGCCGTTGACCACCAGTAAAGAAAAATTGCTAATTGACTGTGAATGAAATTGCACACATCTGGACAACCAGTCAGGGTTCAGCACACCACATCATTCATGATGTGCCACAGTACCACAAAGTGTCTGCAAGGTGAGTGCCATGGCACTCCAGAATTGAAACAACGACGCGTTGATGCCTGTCAGGAACTTCTACGGCGATTAGAACCAGAAGATGGTGGCTTCCAAGCATGAATTTGTTCTAGAGATGAAATCTAGGTTCACTACCACCTGCCTAAAATGAAAAGAGCGAGCAAGGAATGACGTCATCTCTCCTCACAGAAGCCCAAGAAGTCTCACACGCAGAAATCTGCACAAAGGTTATGCTGACTCTGATTTTGCATTAATGAGACGTTACTTTCGCGCACTGCATGCCAAGAGGGAACATTCTCGTCAGTGCCCTGTACACAGATTTCCTTATCATTAATCTTCAGAGCAGTGCATGCCAAGAGGCAACATTCTCGTCAGTGCCCTGTACACAGATTTCCTTATCATTCATCTTCAGAGCAGTGCATGCCAAGAGGGAACATTCTCGTCAGTGCCCTGTACACATATTTCCTTATCATTCATCTTCAGAGCAGTGCATGCCAAGAGGGAACATTCTCGTCAGTGCCCTGTACACAGATTGCCTCATCAATCATCTTTGACCTGTGGTCAAACCCAAACGACGTGTAGTTCTAAGTAAAGATGCCGGTTTGCAACATGACTATGCTTGACCCCATACTGCCCGTTCAATGACTGCGACCATCGTGGACCACCGCTCTCAGTGTCTACCACATCTGCCGTACTTACCAGACCAAGTCCCACGCCTTTGGACCACTAAAAGAGGCATTGCGTGAAAAGACTTTCCGATAAAGAGGGTCTGCAGGTGATGCATGAGTGGTAACACACGCGATCAAGAGATTTTTTAATACAGGAATATATGCACTTGATAAACGCTGGGAGTTTGATCGAACACTTTAGATACGCTGGGAGAGTTGGATCGACCACTTTATATACGCTGGGGGAGTTGGATCGAACACTTTATATACGCTGGGGGAGTTAGATCGAACACTTTATATACGCTAGGGGAGTTGGATCGAACACTTTTTATACGCTGGGAGAGTTGGATCGAACATTTTATATACGCTGGGGTGGGGACGGCGTGGCCTAGTGGATAAGTGGCACGGCTCACAATCCGAAGGTGCTGGGTTCGATCCCCATCACAGCACCGACCGTTACCCCGGGGAAGCAAACCCTTAGAAAATGCAGGAGGTAGCAGACCCTTACATAAAATGCATGCTGAAGTCGGATGCATTGGGCCGACAGGCGCAAAATAAAAACCACAGTGCAACGCACACCGCCTTGGGGATTAGAGAAATAAGGCGAACACCAAAAAAAAACAACAACAAAAAATATATACGCTGGGGGAGTTGGATCCAACGCAATCTTGATTACGTCGAAATATAATGTAGTTGTGTTTCACTTTTCTAAAAAAAAGAAATTTATTTAAGGGTTTCATTTGAAGCCCTGTTCCGCTCCATGCGACGATGCATGGGACCACTACTGTAGGTGACCACTACTGTAGGTGACCACTACTGTAGGTGACCACTACAAAAAAAGCCACTGTCATTGGTGGTTTCTGTAGTAATTTCGTTTGCATTATGATGTTTGTAGCACGTTGTAAGACTTTATTATTGTAATTTGCTAAAATAAATCAAAAGCAGAATCGATTAGAACCACTAGAGACAAATTCTTGTAGTCAGAGATGCTTGCTTGCTACTTAAGGCATGACACGAAATTTGTATTTATAATTTTCTAAATATGTTTCTTTAATTTTATTTTAATCTCTATATTTACATTTATTTTATTTTTTTGGTCTTACGAGAGAAAATATTTGAGAGAATCTGGACATTGGAACTGTCAGACGGTATTACGTCACGTTTGTTTAATGAGGTTCAGTCGACAGCGCAGTTCAACTACAGATCACGCAATAAGGAGACAATGCTGCAACCCATTATAGAGAGCGAAGGGATTCGAGAGATTATTAAAACACCAAGTATATTTGACCCAAGACTTTTTCCTGGTTCCGAAAGGAGAACAAAAGATAGCAACATTGAAACCTGCCAAGTATGTCGTAAGAAACTATTTAGGAGACTGGGCATGTAGCCTGCTACATCCTCCTATACATATTTTAAGGCACACAAACTTTAAGAAATTTGGACAAGTGAACTAAGAGGACAAATTCAAAGCAACCACCTAAGAGAGAAACAGGTCCTCTGCCGAAATTACAATAGACGAGATGTAGAGAAAGCCACAATCTGGATCTCTGGCTCAATTTTGGTAGTTCATACATTGAACGAGCAGAGAATGCTTCACATGTTGCAGTAGACATGAAGGACTATAGAATTGATATCTTGGGACTGATGGGAACATTGTTGAACCAATGGAGAGGATAAAACTGAGCACAGGGGAAATAATGATGAAATCATGGTCTACTGACGAAAGGCACATCTCAGTGAAGATGTATTTCTAATGCAATCAAAGGAGACGTAAGCGGTGCTTATGGAATGACAGACAATAGAATCCAGAATGGCATTAGCTGCTTTTAAAACTGATGAAAAGAAGATAAAAATTGAGTGGACGCGTGGGCTAGTGGTTAAGAGACATGGCTCACAAGCTGAAGGTACTGGGTTCGATCCACATCACAGCCCCGGCCGTTACCCCGGGGAAGCAAACCCTTTGAAAATGCAGGAGGAAGCAGACCCTTACATAAAATGCATTCCGAAGTCGGATGCATTGGGCCGACAGGCGCAAATTAGAAACCCTAGTGCAACGCACACCATCTTGTGGAATAGAGAAATAAGGCGAACGCAAAATAAAATTGCATGTTTTAAAGACAAAAATAATACTTATTCGATTTTATGCACCAAATAATTACAAACAAAACTCGTTTTAAAAAAATTATATGCAACTGACGTCAAATTAACGCAGCAAAACCGGTCAAGAAAAACATTCTGATTTTGATGGGAGACTTGCATGTTAATGTTGGGAAAAGATATTATTGGTTACCAAGACCAACATGGAATCTGAACTGTACAGAAAATAGAAAGTTACTTATGTAAAGTAGTAAAGTAAGGTAACCCATAGCATTACTGCCGTATGGTTGTGAGATGTTAGTGAGCTCACATTTCAAAGGCTCGGCTATATGAGGGCGATAGCCATTTCTTCTCCCTCGCCACTTTTACTTCTCGGACTGAACCGGTATCCATTTAAGGCTGGGTCGACCAGGGACCCATTTCGGTCTGAAAAGAACATTACCGCCTCAACTCAACAAAGGACCACTCAGATGCAAAGCCAGAGCGCTAACCACTGAGCTACCCTGCTCCCTGTCACGTATGTATGGCTGTTTTAAATCAACTGGCGATTGTTGACAGTATATATTCACATAAAAGATACACAAACCAACATGGATGTCGCCTGACCACTGGACAGACAAACGAGTTGAACGAGCTATTATGTTGTACGTTCTGTCTTTCAGTTTGACAGTTGCAGACATAACCGTGTTATTACTTGGACGATTACAAGACATCGACCAGTAGATTCTCTATAGCGTGTTTGTCTTCCTGTCTCATTATTTGGCGCATTCAACAAGAATTTACAACCGCCATGATCAGTGCATTTCTCTGTCCTTTAACAACTGTATCGTTTAGTGAGAATGTTGTTTGCGGTGTTTCTATCCCTGGTGAAGAGTGCGCTTGTTGTAATGTGTGTTGATATTCGTGTATGTGTGCCCACGTAAGACTGAGTCATGCTTATTTTCTTATTGATTTTATGAGTTGAGTTAGAGAATTGCCTTTATCTGCTTGTTTCTTTGCTTGTTTGTTTGCCTGGAGGTGTATTTTGTTTTCTGGTTTGCTTTTTTTGTTTTTTGTATGTTTATTTGTTTGATAGTTTGTTTCTATGTGTGTTTGTTTGTTTGTACGTTTATTAGTTTTTAAATGTGTTTCCCTGTGTGTGTGTTTTTTTGTGTTTTTTTTATTTCTTTGTCTACTTGTGTATTTCTTTGTTTTCTGGTTTGCGTGTTTCTTTGCTTGTTTATTTGTTTGATATTTTTTGGTTCGTGTTTTTGTTTGTACGAGGCGTGTTCAAATGAAACCGGGCCTAACTGCACCAAGTAAACATACGTACGAAGCGCATGATGACGTAATTTCTCGTGTAAACAGCACATACCAACCGTCAAGTTTGCACATTTTCTTTATCCTCTGACTCTAAGTTTCCTCAGCAGACCTTTGAAAACAGTTTGGGAGTGATACGGAATCCGTCAAGAGTTTATCAGCGAGCAATGATTCGGTTTCTAACAGCTGAATGATGTCGACCAGTGAAAATTCATCGCAGAATGCAGGCTGCGTATGGTGACAACAATGTCAAGACAGTTTCAATACTCTAAAATGATAAATCTAAGGAAGGTTTCAAAGCAAGAAACAAGGCCTGCAGTCAGACAGACAGCACTGATCTTGAAACCCAGTCTTTGCAGATTCACGTGGAGAAATCTCAACTAAGGTAGTTTGGCCATGTCTGGAGACTGAAAGAAGATCGGCTGTCATGGATCCTTACTCCCTTGGACGACGAAAAGTCCACAGGAAAGACAATATAAGATATTCTATAAGAAAACGGAACGTAGACTGGAACAATGAAAACAAGAAGATAGTGGAAAGAATAGTCTGAAGGTATTTCTGGCAAACTTCTAGACCCCAGTATAGGAGAGAAGCGTCAAAGTCAGTAGGTAAGACTTGCATATAATGAAGACAGGATGTTAACGAGACTTGCATATAATGAAGACAGGATGTTAACGAGACTTGCATATAATGAAGACAGGATGTTAACGAGACTTGCATATAATGAAGACAGGATGTTAACGAGACTTGCATATAATGAAGACAGGATGTTAACGAGACTTGCATATAATGAAGACAGGATGTTAACGAGACTTGCATATAATGAAGACAGGATGTTAACGAGACTTGCATATAATGAAGACAGGATGTTAACGAGACTTGCATATAATGAAGACAGGATGTTAACGAGACTTGCATATAATGAAGACAGGATGTTAACGAGAGGAACTGGTCCTCAACTCTTCCTTCCTACCATCCCCAGTCAGAACACACTGTGATCAAGTACAATGAAAACACGTCATCCCCGACGGCCGTAGCTGCTAATGGACTATGTATATTTGCAATCTCCATTTAGGGAGTCAAGTCTTGCGTCAGATGCAGGTAAAACATGCTGAGCAAGACTCACTTCAGATGCAGGTAAAACATGCTGACCAAGACTTACGTCAGATGCAGGTAAAACATGCTGACCAAGACTTCACCTAACGTCAGATACAAGTAAAACATGCTGGCCAAGTCTTCACCTCACGTCAGATGCAGGTAAAACATGCTGACCAAGACTTACGTCAGATGCAGGTAAAACATGCTGACCAAGACTTCACCTAACGTCAGATACAAGTAAAACATGCTGGCCAAGTCTTCACCTCACGTCAGATGCAGGTAAAACATGCTCTCCAAGACTCCACCTCGCGTCAAATACAGGTAAAACATGCTGACCAAGTCTCCACCTCACGTCAGATGCAGGTAAAATGTGCTGATGAAGATTCCACCCCACGTCAGTTACAGGTAAAACATGCTGACCAAGACTCCACCTCCCGTCAGATGCAGGTAAAACATGCTGACCATGACTCCACCTCACGTCATATGCAGGTATAACATGCTGACCAAGACTCCACCTCACGTCAGATGCAGGTAAAACATGCTGACCAAGACTCCACCTCACGTCAGATGCAGGTAAAACATGCTGACCAAGACTCCACCTCACGTCATATGCAGGTAAAACATGCTGACCAAGACTCCACCTCACGTCAGATGCAGGTAAAACATGCTGACCAAGACTCCACCTCACGTCAGTTACAGGTAAAACATGCTGACCAAGACTTCACCTCCCGTCAGATGCAGGTAAAACATGCTGACCATGACTCCACCTCACGTCATATGCAGGTAAAACATATTGACCAAGACTCCACCTCACGTCAGATACAGGTAAAACATGCTGACCAAGATTCCACCTCACGTCAGATGCAGGTAAAACATGCTCACTAAAACTCCACCTCACGTCAGATGCAGGTAAAACATGCTGACCAAGACTCCACCTCACATCAGATGCAGGTAAAACATGCTGACCATGACTCCACCTCACGTCAGATGCAGGTAAAACATGCTGACCAAGTCTCCACCTCATTTCCGCTCCGTGCTTCTGTAAACATACTACGGTACAACAGCATCACCAACGAGGTCAGGCTCGACAGAGTTACCGCTTAGTGGTCAGCACTACCTGCAGGACGAGCCACTTTCACCTCCTCCAGTACGAACCGGGATGGTGAAAATCACTAACCTGTTAAGAGTGGCCTAGAATTGATTCTCTGGTTTCACAATCCATACGTACCTGGTTCGAATCTAACCGTGACCAATTTGACAGACATGGGTTGTTCCCAAGGTGTTGCAATGGCAACCTACCGTACTGCACACCTGCCAACCTAACGTACTGCACACCTGTCAACCTATCGTACTGCACACCTGCCAACCTACCGTACTGCACACCTGCCAACCTAACGTACTGCACACCTGCCAACCTACCGTACTGCACATCTGCCAACCTGCCGTACTGCACACCTGGCAACCTAACATACTGCACACCTGCCAACCTAACGTACTGCACACCTGCCAAATTACCGTACTGCACATCTGACAACCTACCGTGCTGCACACCTGCCAAAATACCGTAGTGCACACATGCCAACCTACCGTACTGCACACCTGCCAACCTACCGTACTGCACACCTGCCAACCTACCGTACTGCACACCTGCCAACCTACCGTACTGCACACCTGCCAACCTACCGCACTGCACACCTGCCAACCTACCGTACTGCACACCTGCCAACCTACCGTACTGCACACCTGCCAACCTACCGTACTGCACACCTGCCAAAATACCGTAGTGCACACATGCCAACCTACCGTACTGCACACCTGCCAACCTACCGTACTGCACACCTGCCAACCTACCGTACTGCACACCTGCCAACCTACCGTACTGCACACCTGCAGACCTACCGCACTGCACACCTGCCAACCTACCGTACTGCACACCTGCCAACCTACAGTACTGCACACCTGCCAACCTACCGCACTGCACACCTGCCAACCTACCGTACTGCACACCTGCCAACCTACTGTATTGCACACCTACCAACCTACCCTACTGCATACCTGCCAAATTACCGTACTGCACACCTGCCAACCTACCGCACTGCACACCTGCCAACCTACCGTACTGCACACCTACCAACCTACCCTACTGCACACCTGCCAACCTACCGTACTGCACACCTGCCAACCTACTGCACACCTGCACACCTGTTAACTTACCGTACTGCATACCTGCCAATAAACTTATAACAGCCAAATAGGTTGGCGGTTGTAAGAAACAACACTCTCCAAAGGACGTGCTACTTACATTACAGATCTGCTAGTAGAGGTGCGTGATCAAAAGGGAATAGACCAGTACACATAACTTCAAACATACGTCTCCTCGTTTCATTATAAAATCAACTCTTCAATCTATTCCCAGCCATACAAAATGTAGAAGAGACAATTTAAAAAGACAAATTATTTCAAACTAAATAAGGAAGCCATTTAATTAAGGCCATTTATGTAGTTAATTGTTACAGATCCAGCAATTCGTGGAATCGGGTACACCCTTTTCGTGAGCCTGATTACGGGTTCCCCGGGATGAAAATAGAGAATCAAAATTGCGGAGTCGAGCTGAACCACTGGGCAGACGTATGTATCCACTTTTTCTGATCAATAGCATTCAGAGAAAATATATATATATCAGTTTTATAACTTGCAGTCTGTGTATTGGTATGATAACTAATCTATTTATGTTCTATTTATCAGAATCACGCCTCTGTGTGTCTTTCTCACTTTATGTAATTTTATTGTGATATATAATGCTTTTTATCTGTCTGTCTCTCTCTCTCTCTCTCCCTATGTATATATATATTTATGGCCCGAGTGATCCGCTGGAGTTTTTTGTGTGTGACAAGAATAGCACCACAGCGAGCATGTCGTCAACGGCGACTAACTGTGTGATAACACCGGCCATGATTATGTAGTTTGATGAGAAGCATAAATGGCACCTAACAGGCTGCGAGTCTACTTTGCTCTTGTGTTTGAGTCTATTAAGATGTGCTCGCACATCGGTTAGCCACCCTCTGCGATACTTATCCTAACACAGTGGAATAATAAGCTGCTCGAGCCTAATCCACTAAGCAGAAAATCCTCCTCTCGGATACAACTATCTCAAGTCAGAACTTGGACCTGCACATGGTCATCTGCCCCTGTAGGAGTACAGGTCGACTAAATGAGACCTGCACATGGCCATCTGCCCCTGTAGGAGTACAGGTCGACTAAATGAGACCTGCACATGGCCATCTGCCCCTGTAAGAGTACAGGTCGACTAAATGAGACCTGCACATGGTCATCTGCCCCTGTAGGAGTACAGGTCGACTAAGTGAGACCTGCACATGGTCATCTGCCCCTGTAAGAGTACAGGTCGACTAACATTAAGACTATATATTTAGTTTTTCCCGGCAAAAGGTAGGATACATTTTGAACAGACCTCTTATTTGTTACTGTCTCACGACTCATCTTTTCTCCTTCATTGGCCTACAATTCTCAATCTCTCTTAGAGTTGAGTAAGTATTTTACTCTAGCTATCTATCTCTCTCTCTCTCTCTCTCTCTCTCACTCTCACGAATTTATCTCACTCGCTCACAAATCTCTCTCGCTTTTTCGCTCAATCTTTCTATCGAAAATTAATTCCGTCCCTCC
>JAVGWX010000016.1:9745016-9750016 GCA_036924085.1 Ariolimax columbianus
GCCATTATTAGTATTGATACGTTTTATGGTGTCACATCCATGTCATTATTAGTTTTGGTTCATGATGTGAAATCACATCTATGTTAATAATCATCATCATTGGCTCTTTCCGTCTTGTCAGATGATAGTAATTGTGCTTTGGAAAAAAGGTATGCAACTACACTCCATGACGGTAACGAATGTGACTCGTAAGACCAATCCGGGCTGAAAAGCGTCTTTCACAGTGTGTGCAAGGAAAGTCAGGACCGTTTGCGGCATCGCATGGTGTGGGTTGTCTTTAGCCTATCAGCAATCAGTATCTCTTTTGTCTGTATTCCATGCTTAATTCTGCCGTCCACGTAACACGATCCATGACGTCCTGTTCCCATTATTCCAAATCGATGCCTGCATCATTCATATCCCGCTTGCATACATCCTTGTACCAAAGTAGTTGGCGGCCCCGAGACATTTTTCCAACTGTAATTCCCCATAGAGAAGATCTTTTGGTATTCTGCCATCATCCATCCTCCGAATGTGACACATCCATCGGAGCCTTCGAAGACTAAGCATAGAAAAGTTTGTAGCAGTGCCTGTTCTCTTCAACAACTCTGCGTTGGTGATCTTGTCTTGCCACCCAACCCCCCCCCCCCCCAGGACTCAGTGCAAGCACCTCATATAATAGCTGTTTGTCCGCGTCTCCTGGTGCATGTAGGTAGACAATGCCTCCCTGCCATAAAGAAGAGTGCTGAGGACACATGCCTGGTAAACAAGTGTTTTTGTTTTAACAGTGAAGCGTCTTGTTCTCCCAGACTCTTTTTATTAATCTGCTAATTGCTGTTGCTGCCTTTCCTATCCTGATATTGATCTCTTGGTCCAGGGATAGTTTATTATTGACTGAGGATCCCAAGTGCGTAAAATGATTTACTACATCGAGAGCCTCATCATCAATGGAGATTACTGGTGGTTTGTTTGCACCCTGGACCATAACTTGTGTTTTTGTTTTGCTGATCGCTAACCCAAACTCACAGCAGGCATCCGAGACTGCAGACAGTAAGCTTTGCAGTTCCTCCACTGGGTGTAGCGTAATTACGGCATTATCTTCAAAGAGCAGTTCTTTCATCATCGCCCTGTTTATTTTGGTCTAGGCTTTCAGCCTTTGGGAAATAAATAGCTCACCATCTGTCCTAGAATGATTGAAAATATCCCCTTCCTAGTCCCGAGATGCATATTTGAAGAGAAGTGAAAAATATATTCCAAAGAGGGTTGGAGCTTTGTACACAGCCTTGTCTTACTCCGCACTTGATTACAAACTTCTCCGAGGACGAACCGTCAAAGTTGATGGTGCATTTTATATCAGTGTGGAACCACTCGATAATGCTCAGAAGAATCGATGGGCGCCCAATCCTCCTGATCGCTTTGAACAGACCCACATGACTGACCAAATCAAATGCCATTGTGAGATCTATGAAGGCAATATACAATGGTTGATTTTGTTCTCTGCATTTCTCTTGCAACTGTCGTAACGAGAATATGATATCTGTTATAGACCTATACCCACGAACAACGCACTATGACTCTGGGTAAACTTGGTCTTCAAGGAGTTGGAGTCTGCGCAGAACAATTCTAGCAAGTATCTTCCCAACGGTACACAAAAGCGAAATGTATCTGTAGTTGTTGCAGTCTCTCCGGTCCTTGTTCTTGTTCTGTTAGCTCTGTCTCGCTTAAGTAGAGTTCAAGATAGTGCTCTACCGATCTGTCTAACTGCTTCCTCTTATCAGTGATGATCTCCCCAGATAAAGCTTAAACTCTTTTTCACTATTGGTTCGATGTCTTATTTTATCCCTTCATACATGCCTCTGAGGTTACCATTATTGAAGGCGTCTTGGATATTCTCACATAACTGAATGTGTTTCGTGTTGTTTTGTCTTTGTTTCTTAGTAGTTTTGCCGTTTTCCTGTCAATCAAAAGACTGCAGTATCCGACTATTTGCCTCGAACCAGTCTTTATTCCTCTGTTATCTAATGCCATAAGCTGTTACCGCTGATTTGAGGGTAGCTTTTTTGATTACATCCCACCGTTCACTAGATGTACAGTCTCCTAATGTATCAGTATGAACATCTGCAATCTGCTGTTTGAACTTCAAACACTTTTCTGGATTCTTAAATTTAATCTCGAAATGGGTTTGTGAAGATTCTCTTAGGTCTCAGCTTGACGCGGGCAACGACCAACGTGTGGTCAGTATCACAGTCATCACTCGGGTAGCTGTGTGTTAATTGTGTGGGATTTAGATGATAATAAAGTCCAGTTGGTGCCAATGACCGGATCTGACTGATATCAAGGTTTTGACCGTAATAGAATATGATGTGATATGATATTTATGCCAACAATTATATCAATTCAAGATGGGATATCCCGGTTATGCCAGATACAGTATTGATACACAGTGTGGTGCCAAGTTTGCGCCAGTAATAGTATTCATGCATGATGAGTCAACCCACCTGACAAAAAACAGGGACATCTTTTCAGAGCCGCCATCTGAGCTAAGAAGTGCATGTTCTGTTGTAGGTAAACGAGGTACCCATATACAGCTGGGTCGATTTGAGCTTCTCGATAACTGTGATCAAACCAGGTACCTTTGTCAAGAGAAGCAGGAGCTCTATTCTTCTTCCATCCTGTCCAGCGATAATGACACACCTTCATCAATCGTTTACCATCATCACCATCATCATCATTATCGTTATCATCACCATCACTATCGTCATAATCAATATCAACATCTCCATCATCATCTACATCATCATCATTATCATCATCCCCATCATCATCACCATCATCATCACCATCATAATTATCAACATAATCAACATCAACATCATTATCTCCATCATTATCACGATCATCATCATCACAATCACCATCAGCATCCCCATCATCATCATCACCATTATCATCCCGATCATCATCACAATCATCATCATCCCCATCATCATCCCCATAATCATAACGACGATCATCATCACCATCATCATCACCATCATAATTATCAACATAATCAACATCAACATCATCATCTCCATCATCATCACAATCATCATCACGATCATCATCATCCCCATCATAATCATCATCATCACCATCATCATCATCCCCATCACCATCATCACCATCATAATTATCAACATAATCAACATCAACATCATCCCCATCATCATCATCATCATCACGATCATCATCATCACCATCATCATCATCCCCATCATCATCACGATCATCATCACGATCATCATCATCCCCATCATCATCATCATCATCACGATCATCATCATCACCATCATCATCATCCCCATCTCATCATCACGATCATCATCATCCCAATCATCATCATCATCATCATGATCATCATCATCCCAATCATCATCATCATCATCCCAATCATCATCATCACGATCATCATCATCATCATCATCATCACCATCATCATCACGATCATCATCATCACCATCATAATTATCAACATAATCTACATCATCATCATCATCAGCATCACCACCATCACCAACATTATCATCACCATCTTCATCACCATCATCATAACCAACATCATCATCCCCATCCTCATCACCATCATCACCATCACGATCACAACCACCATCACCACCACAATCAGCACCTCAGCGTCACAGAGACTGAGCACAAGACAAAAACGCTTTCAGTGTTATCCTGACCTGCCTACAACTGTCACGGACTGCAAACGTTTACAAAACAAAACATTATGAACAAAAGCATGTCAATGAGAATAATCTAATTGAATCAATGTACATTCGTCCAATCTCTGGCGCCAAATGCCTAGATTTTTCTCTGTTCTAGACACTGAGCAAACAAACGTCCTTGACACGCCACGAAGGTCTTGCACATTTCCTGCCATCTTCACATTTTTCTCAGCTTGTTTATTTGATTTACACTTTGCTAGAAATATCTTGAGGTGCGAATGTGTGAGATTAACATCTCAGGCATAATCGAATATTAGTGCTGAAAACGTTGTGTGATACTGTAACGCCAATCTCTGTGGTGGAAGTACGTGACATATCGAGATGTTTTCGTAATAATCGTTTTGAAAGTAATCGTAAGTGCCCACAATGTTGCTTTCAGGTATATACTGACCACAAAATGGTTACTGCAAGCAAGCCAACATGATGCTAGGTACGAAAAGATGGAGGGAGTCATGCAATGGCAAAACAGAAGTCGAATTTAAACCGCTGATAAATAATAACCCTGGAATAACGAATCTCATTGGATGAAGTAAAAATAAGAATTCTTCAACAAAAATTAACGCACTAAAATATGAGAAAACGTATTTCTTCTTCATAAAGTATCGCACTAAGACATTAGAACACCAATTTTTAACAAAATGACACATACTAAAACAGGAGAAAATCTAAAGAAACACATTTCGTCCTCTTTTACTTCTTAGTACGTTCTTAAACTCCCACTAACAAAGCTTGGAAGGGGCATTGCAATATTGTCCGGAGAATGGAATGCGTTGTTTCGTAGTTACAGCTTGACTGCGATATGTGCACCTTTCGGTCCGACACATCCGACTTCAGCAGGCATCTTTGAGTACCGGCTTAGCCTTCCCATCTTCGATCCGTTCTCCTCAGCCAGTACACATCCGACTTCAGCAGGCATCTTTGAGTACCGGCTTAGCCTTCCCATCTTCGATCCGTTCTCCTCAGCCAGTCTTCTCTGCTTTCAAGGATCATCACGTAGAGGTGAGAAGGGTCTTGGCAGTTCTGGGTCGAGGACCCTGATGGCAGCAGCCATCTTTTGGCCGCTGACCGCTACAGCTCATGCACTGCTCAGCATCTTGACCCCACGGCGCTGGCCATGACGCTTGCAGCCATCTGTTGGCCGCTGACCGCTACAGCTCACCCACTGTTCAGCAACTTGATCTCTGCCGTTTCACCGATTAGGGACATAATCTAGAAAGTTGACTCTTCATGCACTTCGTGCATACCGGCTCG